>JAWQUT010000096.1:1280260-1294482 GCA_033807755.1 Ellobium chinense
GAGGAGGGGAAGAGGTAGAGAGAGGTCAATTTAATGTCGATTTCATTGTAATGTTGTTTTTTAGGATTGCGAAATTGCTGTCCGAGAACTGACCCAGTTCTCAGCCTTCTGCGCTGGTCTGCGGTAGAGAAAGAACAGACAAATCAGCGTAATTATTTTGATATTTCCTCTTGGCAGAGATTTCTTAACCCCGGTGATGTCCACATTGTCCAGGTTAAAATCAGGCCACCGTTACAATCTGTCCTATGTGTTACATATTTCTTGGGATTTTAGCGCTGATGGAATATAATATGTGTGCATGTATCTCATTGTCAAAGAACTAACACCATACTTGAGCGCAGTGATCCTTGTACGCAAAAGATTTTCTGCCCCACGGATAATGCCAGTTTGTATGAGGGGAGGTGAGGAGAGGGGGGGGGGTGATAATTATTTATGCTTATCTGTCCAGGGACAGGTCAGAATGTTTCCGCAGAGACCAAATGAGGGGAGGGGAGACTTCAGCATGGGATACTGGCAGGTGTTAGGTGTTTCAACAGCGATAATATCGAGACTGGTTTTCTTGCCGTTGCCGCATTTCCCAATATCTTCACTACCGGTATGATAACCACCGTGTTAGCTTTTGTCTCTAGGGAATGATTCATAGTGCGGGGCCATTGTAATGTGATCTATCACCGTTTCCTCTTTCTTCGTTCCAACCTCTTTGTGTCTGTCGTTTTTGTTTTTTTTTTCGGTCTCCTCTCGTTTTTATCCCTTGTTATCTTCTTATTCCTGGTCCTTTCTAGAAATTTCTTCCCACTCTTTATTGTCTTCTTCATGATACATTGATATTGCCCCTGATGACGGCGACAGCGTTCTTAGTCGTGGATGAGACAGTGATAATCATTGAAAGTCTCTTTTCAGAAGTGCCCACTGCGATTTGCCATCGCACCTCAGTTGTACTGACAGTTTGTCCCTAGCTTCCATAACAATGTGACATCCATGTCCAAGTAGCCTCTGTGTGTCACTGTAGTGTCCATATTCATGTGCTTGATCGAATGATTGGTTGGTTTAATCTTTATTGTAAACGTCTATATCTGTTCTTAAACTGCTGAAATGCTCACAGAGCTTGTTGTTTGAATTAATACTAACTGACATCAGGCTGTTATTGTTGTTATCGTCAGTTTAGATCCCCCTATGATGAGTGTCCATTGCATAAACATTAAAAAAAAAAAATTCCAGATACATTTGGTTTGTAATAAATTTTCCTGTATTCCTGCTCTCTCCATGTCCATGTAGCCTCCAGTTCACTGCACATTCCATGTCATTGTCGATTCCATGTCTTTGTAGCCACCATGCTTTATTGTCCTGGTAGCTTCGATGTCCTTGTACGCTTGTATGTCCTTACTCCTGTATAACTACAGTGGCCTTGTAGCTGCAATATGTAGTGCGTTGTAGTTTCCACGTAGATCTACTAGTAGTTACTTACCATTGTACTTAAACGTTTTGTTGTATCCTTGTAGCTTCATAAATGCTATTGTGTTCTTATAGCTACTGAAATGTTATTGTGTCTTTATGGTTAATCTGTCGCCATAGTCACCAAGTTCATACAGCCACAGAATGGTCACTGTGTCGTTATAGTTACAGGAATGTTACCGTGTCGTTGTAGTTACTCTGTTGTTGTATAGTTATTGTCTTTGTTGTTTGTAGATCACACGTGTATTGACATGTTACCGTGTCAGTGTGGCTACCGAATCGCTAGCACGTAGCAATAGGTTACAGGCCTGTAATTGTACTTTCACTTTTGGGTCCTACAAAACTTAGGGGTTATATTTCATCTCCCCTTTTCCCTCTTTTGGCATGCCCTGCTCCAGTAGCATGGGCTCCAGGGGGGAAATTTTGATATCATGGGAAACTGTGTCCATTTTACTTTATTTTGCCAGGCACTATTTAGCCCTGGGCTGGAACTACCAGGTCAAGGGTGTGCTCAGGCGGAAGAGGAGGGGTTTGGCGTTGACCAGTGAAAAATGTAGGCTCTGTTTACAAATAGCAACCAAGCTCAAAATTTCAATGGCTTGCTAGGGTTGGGTAAGTCTTAAAATTTGGGCCACATAATGAGCTTCAATCTGGTATGGATCTGGGTGAACGCTAAAACTTTGGGTTCAGAGGGCAGCTCAAAATGTTAATATAGCCCACAGAGGAAAAACGGTTCCAATCCCAATTACAGGTCTGTAACCAATAGCCACCGTGTCCTCGTGGTTGCCACTTGCCGTATCACTGTAGTTGTAGTTATTGGAATATTCCGCTGTAGCCGCCGTGTCGTTCCCGTATAGCGATAGCCACCTTGTCATTGTAGTCAACTATTGTTGTAGACATCGTGTCGTTACCGTGTCGTTGTAATTACCGTCGTGTTTTACAACGCAGACTTCGGAAAGCCTATGACTGACTGGGGCTCAACATGCAGTCAGCTGATCACACCAACGTTAAACGTGCGCCCTGGTGATATTTGCGGTCACTCTTGCTGTCATCTTAAGTGGTTTTTAATCCCTCAGCCTCGGGCAATGAGACGCTGGGCGTCCATAAATAGACAAAGTGACATAAATAGACAAGAGTGTGTGTGAAAATGATCTAGGTTATCTCCGTCAGTGTGCACGGCATGCTGAAATGTTTTAAAATCTATATCGTACATTTGCATGCCAAACCAGTCTAATACATCCACGTGGCATCTAATTTTTATGAGGTTTTTTTTTTTTTTAAATTGTTCCTGCCTTTCATAGGCTTACCTAATTACTGAGACTTTCAGTGTTCCTGGCAATGACGTGTTTTTTTGTTTCTATTGAAATCTTGGTGTTGCTATTCTCATGGCAATTTCAGAGTTTCCTAAGAATAGAGTTTTTACCGTCCCTGCAGAATGTGCGGAAACGTAGTTACCAGGGTTTAGCATGTAGCTGGCAATGGGTTTTAGTGTGTCGCATTTTCAAGATAGGTAGGGATCGTCTGGCCTTCAATGACAGGTCACCAAATTAGGCTGGCGATATAATTTCACAAAACTGGACCTGCTTCGTGATGATGTTATTACCACCAAATAGTTGCGATGATTACCGACTGGGGTTCGATCCCCTCAAGACCTCGACCTGATTTGGGGGTTCCGTGCAACATTAAAAGAGGAGCAGAGGCGTCGCCGTCTACCTTAGACATAAATCTTCCACAAGACTTTCCTTTGCATGAAACGCCAATTCTGTTTATAGCATAAGATTCAAACCCTTTGAGGTTGCAGGAGCCAAACTGTAAAAACCTCTTTGAGCCATTTAATAAAATTTTCTCCTCGAGCCACAGGAACGTTCCGAGATGGCCAAGGCTAGTCCGCAGGTCTGGTGCCATCACTGTGCTCAAATTATACTGTTTACTGGGAAGTCCTTCATTTAAATTTTTCATAATTTTAATTTGGATGAACAGGAGTTAAAAATTTGGCTTTCTTTTACAAACTATAGGCTCGCACATATGAAATTCGCTGAAGCCATTGGGAAATACTGCCTGTAACAATCTTTTTTTTTTTTTTTTTTAAATTCAGGACTAAATTTCACCACTTCTACCATGTGGTTTCATTTTATACTTATACGATTATTTTTACTTAGTCTATCCAAAGGACAGTTTTATACTCTGCTGTTATTGAACTGGTCCATTTTTTTTTGGTTGGGACCACTTAGACTCCTGCAACCTTTAAATAGAATGATGCTAAATGCGTGAGTTAATGTTGGAATCTCGATTCCTTCCAGTCTTCTAATCAGCATTTCGATTTTTCAAGTCACGATTAGCTGGCCTCGATTCTCGATTCCTTGACATTGTCATGTATCAGTGCGCCCCTTCCCCCAACCCACCCCACCCCATCTCCTGTGCACCAACAAGAGCTAAATAATATCCTTGCCGATATTTGGGAATATTTTTCACTTCTTATAAGCGGCGGATTGCTTGTATATCTTAGAGGCCTTCTTTCCTAAGCCAAGTAACTTGAATTTTGAAGAGGAGATGATAATAATAATAATAATAATAATAATAATAATAATAATAATAATAGTGCTGTTTTTAAATCTCGATTCTAAGCTAATGCCAGCTAACAGGACTTCACATTATTATTACCCCTGCAGGCCTGATCACTCTAAAACTTTCTTAGCTCCCTGGGGAGCATACGTGCCGCTGCCAATTACAGGCGCTGATCATTAACATTCTCACATTATCTTCCACAGCCTTTAGCCAGGTACCCATTTTACAGACGAGTGGACTGAGGAAAATGTGCATGAAATGCTTTCCCAAGGCACCTATAACATGACCGTAGTCGGGAATCAAACTCACGATCTTTAGATCTTGAGTCCGACGCCTTAACCGTTTGGCCACGCTGCTCCACAATAAGGGGTTAAAGTCTTTTCACATCCATTGTCTTCCTATTCTTTTGAATTTTTCATTATGCACTTGTCTCTAGTAGTTTTCTTACCATAATTTGTGAGTACACGTTCCTGTTTGTGTCTGTCCATGCAAGGAAGATAAGCCACAAACTCGGCGCAACCAAACAAAACAAAAAAACCCCCCAAAACTCCACGATGTAGCCAAGGTCTAGATTATGAGATTTAGTTTTATGATTTAGTAGGAGAAATCGCTAACGCGAACACAGCCAATTTCGTTTCGGTTCAAGGCTATGAAGGTGTTAAACAGCTTTAAGGAGCGACCTGATGAAGCTACTTTACAGCTGCAGCCCTCTGAAGCCCAGATGACAAGCATTAGCGAGAAGCAACCAGAGGAATACTGTGGCTGCTTTTGACAGAAGTAATTGATGGTTGTTGTGAAATAGATAGCACGAAGATTGGGAAACGGAGGAAAGAGGAAAAGAGCTCAAGGACCATCTGGGGTATCAGAAGTGAGAAGATGTTTAAATGCAGATAGCGAAGGAAAACATCTGTGATTTTCAAGTTTAAGAAGTTCATTGGTTGAAATCTTAAATCACCTTTGCGGTGCCCAGCTGAAATACGCGACTAGAGACTAGACAGCAAATTCTACAGGAATAATATGAGATCGCAAACCGATCGCCAGGGTTGCCAAACTGGCCCATATAAGATCTGAGCCCTCTTAAAAAGGTTTGGTCCCAAATTGTGGAGTTGGCCCCTTAGCCTGCATTTGTACCTTTCCTAGTTTGATGAAACCATACTGACTAAATAAAATTTATTAAAAAATTATTGTGTGGAAGTTGCAAGAAGACAACAGCAAAAACGTTCTTAATACGAAAATGCAGCTGCCGGTATACAATTTATGCATTTTGTCGATAACTGCCCGTGTACGAAAATGTTTTTACAGTGATATAATCTTATTATAGTATAATCTCGATGTAGCAACTCACTGAATAACCTTTACTACATTACAGCATTTGTTTCTTCAGCATGAGTCTAATTCTAGAGGAAAAGAAATGAACAGCTCTCCGCTTTAGATTAGCATCTAGAGACAAGTAGCCTAATCTACTTTGTTTTCTCGTTGTTGTTGTTGTTGTTGTTGTTGTTGAAAGCTCAAGTGTGCCGGCAGGGAATTGTTCTTATGAAAAATGGAAAAGTGAGGGGGGGGGAGGGGGGAGGTGATGCAGCTGCAAATACATGACGAGAGAGCAAACATAATTCCTGCTTAAAAAATCGCGGCTTTTGGATTTCATGAATGCAAAATCTCATCCTGTGAAATAAAAATTTACTAGGATTTTGAACATCTTAGGGCGCTAGTAAAAGTTGAATTTGAAATTCTAGTGAAAAGTTGTAGTAATCTTTGCCCAAACGTATCAAAATCATGTTTCATGAGCTATCCAGCATTTATCGGAACAGGTCTTCTCTTTCATGAGGATTTTAGCCTCGTCATTATAATAGGGAAAAACAAGACTAAAAGTTTCTCTCGTCCTGTCTATAGATATCTGTGTACTCGGCGCGTGTATGTATAGTACTGAAAAGGTAAAAGTACGAATACCCACCCCCTATCTCTCAAAGACTCAAAAGGAATCAGCCACTGAAAAATTAGGAGAGCACCGCCACTGTATCCAACTAGCCCTTACCTCGCAATGTGGGAGACTTTGTTCCCTACTAGGAGAAAGGGAGGTTAGGATTTTGACATGTACTGATATTCGATATAACATTAGACAAATTTCACGAATTCATTTTCAGTACTATACAGTTTTGTTACTTCATGCAGATTATCTAAGTCTGGCTCTAAAGATTGGCCCCTGTGCTTTTGCTCTGACCCCAATTTAGCTCATTTTGACTATGAGTTTGGTCCCCGTCATGAAAATTATCTGACAACCCTGTGCCACACAACTTAACAGTAGATATATATTACAAACTGAACGTCTGCAGCTAAATATATTTCTAGTGGAATGTTGGAATAGTCTAATAGTTCTGCTGACATTTGTTTCAACACAATCGCACTCTTGTCCATTCTTTACAGTTGTTCATTCTGTCGCATAAACAAATTCTTCTTTCGTTTTGGATTAGGCCACCGTATAGCATTCACCCGGTAAATTCACAGGAAGAGAATATTCACTGAACTGGTCCTTCTTTTATCAAACATTCGCATGATCCTGATTTGCAAAAGGGCTCAGTAATAAACTTCCATCAGACGCAGATGATCTCCACAACATGAGACGTTAAATGAAAGCCATCAATAGCACATGTGAGTTTCAGTGTAAGTACCTCTTGAAATTAGCTTACGAAACTTAGTGGATGACTTCCACTAAAAAAATAACATTATGAGCCACTGTCATTGGCCATGGCCTCTGATCCAGCGCTCTACCTTCAACTAGTGCAAGTATGTGCAGCTTCACCATAAAGAGGCAGGAGAATACTTTTTGGTAGGTATTTATTACATTTATGAAGGAAGCTGGCAGGGGGACATGAGGTTAGGATCATGGCATTTAGTTACTTATAAACAAGCTTCCAATAGCAATACAAAATCATATACATGACATATTTCAACATTATGACCAAAAGGCAAAATAAAAGAAAAACTGACGGCAGAGGTGTCAGCGAACACGGCCCAGAAAAATTCAATATTATTTTGAGCTCCCGTGCCCGGGGACATATTCAGTCTGAACTGACTTGGGCGACGGGAGAATGCAATATCACCTGTCTCTCTAATAGATAAAACATCAGAAATACAGGTCAGTTTTTTTCTTTTTTACACCTTGCAACAGGATTTCGGAGGAAAGTGGGTTATTCGTTGCATTAATTTGAAACAGGAAGCAGCTACAGTTATGTAAAGGAACACATCTACTGCATAAGCCCATGGGGCAAGAAGGACATTAAAACTGAATAGAGGAAGAAACATGTGAGAATAAGCAAAAAAATCGTCTTCCAGTTCAAAAATGAGTACAGTGACTCACTGTATGCTAGTACGCCTATCCAATCTCTTCCCTACGAACTCATAGAAAGACTGGTTGCAACATCTATCAAAATGATATTTTTGTCATATCCAGTAAGGAGACATAATGATATAATTTTTCACGATCTATTCCTATTATAATCCATGAAAACGCTAAATTTAAAATGCGTTGTCGAGTAGTTTCAAGCTGTTTTAATCTCGCACGGGCTCTCAGCTCAAGACTTTACATTAAAAAAAAACAAAAACACCAAGGAAACAGTCGTAACTTAATTTAAAAAAAAAAATCAAACTGAGTTCAAGCTTTGCATGATGATCGAACTATCTATCTCTGCATTGTCTCAGCTGTCTTGCTAAATCATGGTCAGTGAATACAATCGGCGTCTCTCTAGACTCAAGCTGTTATTTCTCAAGCGACGTTTGACCTTAAACTACAATTCCACCATTGTAACTTAATTTAAAAGAAAGTATCGATCGCAGTTGATGATAACAATGCTCGGGAATGTGATATTAGTCAGGAATAAAAATTTGTATATCATCTTGATAATTAATTGTCGTTATGAAACAGGTGTCAAGAACATTGTTAGTTTCAAAGTATTTGACGGTAGTTACGGAGGCTTTCTGTAATTTTCAAGACAGCTAAATCCAGGTGTCAATTCAGGTAATCAATCAATCAATCAATCAATCAATCAATCAATCAATCAATCAATCAATCAAATCAATCAATCAATCAATCAATCAATCAATCAATCAATCAATCATATATGCACATATAAAACTGCAGGTCTTTATAGGTGCCTCTATCCCATGACGTCATGCTTGCCTTGGTATTTCTGGTGTAACCCTTTTTTCCGAAAACATTTCAATTAGATGAAAGCTAAGATGAAAGTTACTGGCGAGTGAACAATTACATCCTACACCTCGTTAGTCACGGATCTATTATAGAGCATCATTTTTGATCTAGTTTTACGGTAAGCTATACTAGAGGAATGTTTATAGGTGTTGACCCCATATTTGAAATTTGTACACTATAAAAAGATCGTTAATTCCTCATTTAGTGTACATGAAGTTATATTGGTTTGTCTATATATATATATATATATATATATATACATAAATATATATATATATATAGCTCATAAGCTAGTGCTCTGTGACCTGGGTCAATTCAGTTGTACTGAACTGGTGGAAAGTTGTGATAATCTGTTTCAAACCTGTGGCATTCTACATTCAGGGATAGTAGAGTTATTATGGGGAAGATCATAATGATATTTTATCATAAGAAAAGACTGGATACGAACACTCAGAAAGAATCAGTCTGATTTAAAAGTTAGCCCCATTAAACAATTAGAAAAGCACCGCCATGTCATCGAACTAGCCTTTTACCTCGAAATGTGGCAGAGTTTGTTCCCTGCCTAATAAGAGGAAGGGTTACGATTTTGACGGCAGCGGCATATCTGGAGTTCTTCGGGGAGGTAGTTACTGTCCTAAACATGAAGCTATACAACAGCGTTATGTTCATGCCTTGTTCTCACCCCCTCTTCCCCCCCCCCCCNAAAAAAAAAAAAAAAACCCGAAAAAAAAACCGATTGAGACACTCCTTGTCGATCAGTTGAACTATATTTACACCAGCGCAGCTATAAGCATTAGCATTTCTGTCTGCACCCGCGCCTGAGTTCGAGTAACCCAAGGGTCTCCTCATAATCCGGGTCATTAACCCTCGTCCTGGAGCAGGGCACTCTCACATCCCTCCGTTACTTCACTATTATAATAATCAGCCGTCATGTGTTGCGCAAAAAAAACTAAAAAAGCAATTCGATTAGTGTCTGTTTCGTGAGAGGCTTTTAAAAAGCGAAACTAAACACAGCTCGTACAACCTTACACCAAATTCACTGCTAGCTGACTGCTGCAGTTTTATCTGCTGTAATTACGATCAATATGCAATCTGTTATGTCTGAAAGATTCAGTATAGATTTACTGCCAAAAATGGACACCCACAGAAAAATGTGCATCGTTAAAGAGACCACCATGCACTGTTTTGGCATCGAGAAACTTTTTCGAGAGTGCAAGAAACGGAAGAAGCGGTCTCGTGCATTAGTTGTGCAGTTCGACCGCTTCCTGGACAGTTTGCAGTGTATCCATTTACATGACTGGTCTGAAGGCACGAAATTGTGTTCCTGTAATGACAATGTTGAGCAAGCTAACAATAACATTTCGACTGCTTTACCTCAATGGTGTTGGCCCAATCCAGGCTTTGTGAAAATTTGTTACAGTTTTTATTTTAAGACTTTTTCTTTCTCCACCATTAGACTTTCAGATAGTAACTACTAAAGTTACACACTTACCTTACTTTTATTTATGCTCAGTATGCCTAACCTGGTCTTTGAATATGCGATTCTTTTTTTTTATGGGAGTATCCTTAAATTAGGCCTAATTCTATGATCGCCTGTAACCGCATGAGTAGGTGAATAATATTCAAACATAGTTATGTGCCAGGTTTTCTCTGAGCTTGCCGAGGAAGATGTACAAAGTAATGCTCACTTTCGTTATTCCTCAAGTATGTCTGTACTGTGTGAATGGACGCTCTTTCTGTAGTTGATTAAAATGCTAAAGACGAGTGAAGAAAGAAGAGGCGAGCTGGGAGATGGACATTATATTATTATACACAGTCAAACTGTCTGCGGCATCTGTCACACAAAGACCTGAGTAAAAAAAAGCCGGGTACAGCATGACATCAGTTGTTAGCAGTTATCACATCTTACGTGACCAAGAAATCTCGGCGCTCGAACCTGCCTTGGACGGATGGAAGAGAAGTCGATAAAGTAGCTGACTTAATGAAAATCCTGGATGAAATAATATTACATGGTAATGCGTATAAATTGGAGAGCCGGGCCAAACTTAAGACGCTGGGGGTTGAAATTCACTACGAAGGTGACAAAGCTGAGCACGTTAATCATAGTAGACATGGATGCACGACTCTTGACATACCCATGTCATGACTGAAACTGCAGAGAGCAAGAACATAGAATCTTGCATCGATATCTCTCGGAATCCTCATGAAGTTGGTGGCTAGAAAATAAGACTCAAAGGCGCTCAGAGCAGATAAACTACAAATGTAGCATAACTTTAATTTTATATCTTTAGCTAGGAACTAATGTAACATACTACAGGTGTGGAAATTATTCAGTCTGTGACGACATTGAAGTTGATATAGGTTTGAAGCATGTAACATTAGGAAATGCTAAAAAAAAGTGCTGTCGAAGACTGCCACAAAGACCTGAGAACACAAAATCACAGCGCTATAATGGTTAAAAATGTCACCCTTATTGCTTCACAGGCAGGGCATTGAGTTCTCATATATGAGAAAGAAAAAAAAAACTTTATAGGCACAGTTATGGATAAGTAATAAAATTGTTAAGGATTTAGTCATCCAGACAAATTTTAATCCCCTTCTTTCCAATATGGCCACAGGGGACGAAACTGTCGCTTCTAAATTCAGATCATTTGCATACGGCAGTTTACCCTGAATTAACATGACCTTCGATATACTTAACACCTTTCTGCGTGCAGTTTTATGAACCAAATCTTATGGTTTGCCATTTTGAGCATGATTTATTCCCTTTAATTTCTTGTTGTACATGCAGAAACTAGCAAGCACGTCCAATATAATAAAACATTTTTTTTCTTTTTTTTTTTTGAAGTAGAGGCTACGGGGCATCATGCGCTGTGCTCATATATACTAACTCTAATTATATTTATAGTACTGAGTCATCCATAATTCATTTTTTTACAATAGTTTTTTTTTTTTTAAAATAATAATTATGTGAGGTGTTGCCAGCTTTGGTCGGAATCGCTTGAATGATTTAGGAGTGTGTAACCCTCACTGTTTGTTATCCTTAGCTTTAGGGCTTTATGCCACTTTTTGATTTGGCAACTTGATTTAATTGTAATATTGCCAAGCCTAATCCTCTGGCAGTTTTTTTTTTCAAGAATTACAGCTGGAAGTTTGGAGTAATGTCCAGCGGAAAATGGGTTCATTCAAGAGATACTGTCCTATGCAGGAATTTAAAGTCAACAGAGGCTTATCTTTACCGGTCTGGCATCTATTTCCGGCACTATTGACTGAGAACGGAATATTGTATAAACTTTAGCGTTGTAGAGAAAAGAGAGAGAGAGAGAGAGAGAGAGAGAGAGAGAGAGAGAGAGAGAGAGAAATTGAAGGAAGTAATTGTAGAAGCCTCTCTGATGCAACAACATGTCACGGCAGACGCGTTGGCGGCACGACTCTCTTGCCTTTAGCTACAGCAGTGTAACCACAGTGTAGGTGTGTGAGGAGGGGTGAAAGGTGTTCAGCCATTCCCAGAATTAAGGCGTGGAACAGGTATGATAATTATGATGTTTTAATATATAAGATCATGTAAGTAGATATCAATGTATTTGTCCATTTACACGGAGAATCGTCATCGTTGCGCCTATCCCAGCCAGAGCCATGACAATCAAAACACTGCGCTCCTTCACGTCTCCTTGTCTGACTCCTTTTAGCTCCCCCATCCATGCCGGTGTAATGCCCCTGGAGATCATTGCCAGTGACTTCAGAGACTCATCACTGCATCTAATATAAGCGTATACGCTACTGACACAGTTATCCCCATCACAGCTAGACACTCCTTAGCGTATTTTGGGCACAGGTAAGAAGAACAGGTAAAAATAAATGAAAGTGATCGTGTCAACGACATTTTACGGAATGATTGATCAGCTGCTCATAATGTTACAGTTTGATTCAGTGCGAAAGTGTGCTTTTTTATCTATATTTCAACATTTACGTAGTTTTGTTAGTTCATCAGCTCTGCTCGCATCAAGAGTGTGCGTTAAGTCTTCAAGATTTTAGCAGTCTATCACGGGTTAATGTGTTGCGTTAATGCCCACGAGCTATGGCCTTTGTCAAACCACAATTTTTTATGTGTGAAGTCAGTGTGATTCATTTACTGTCAACTATGTCTTACTGATCTGTGCAGATATTTTCCTTGCTGAACAAAACCTGGATTGACTAGTGAACGTGGAAATCTCAAATATTCCCGAGGAGGACGGCAAGTGATAGAGGGGGTGAGTGTGCACAACTGAATTTTCTACTGTATTTCACTTAATAGAATTTCACTGTTAAGCCATTTCAGTTCCTCAGCGCAGGTTGGGGAGCATTTGGCAATTAATGCAGTTCGCCTGGCTGTGCCACAATTTCAGATGATTCACATGTGCATGCTTACCTTTTTCCGTTATTATTGAACGATGGGCAGTCTCTCTAAAAATGTTTTTTTTTTTTTCAAGCTTACTGTTAAAATTTGATGACACATTCAAAAGTCCACAGAAAAATTTTACACTAAGTAAATGGCATAAAGTCTGTTGAGCCATATGCCTCTAGGCGATGCCTCTTAATATGAGATGTTCCTAGGCTCTCCAGTTGGACCCACTGACCTATTCCGGGGCGTGACTTAGTGCCGAAGTGCGATTGTTTAGCGGGCAATGTCATCGGCTTTCAATGTGCGGCAGTCACTGAAAAGTAGTCTAATGGCAGTTTTAGAAAAGTCTTATGGCATCGTTTCCAAATTTGACTCAGTGACAATCTTCTGACAACAAATTATGGACGACCTCTAAATGCTCTCGTGTAACATTTCCCGAGGACAGACTGAATTAGTAAAGTGAATTGAGATAGGGTTTCAGTGTAATTTGTGAAAATGGTATCCTGCAGCTGACAGGATTGACAATTTCATAAAACTGATTTCGGATAACTATCGAAAAACGACCTAATGTGGCAATTTTACAAGGGAGAACTGTGCTGACAATCTTATAAACGTGGCCGATAATGAAAACCTCATAAACATGATCTAATGACAGCACTGCAAGCATATCTCAGTGTCAATCTTTTAAACGTGATCAAATTTTCGAACTCTTACTATTTGTCTGGTCGCCTGAGCCATGACAGTTCATAGATAAACCTAGAAGTAAGAGACATCCACTATCAGCCAATGAAAGCGAATGTTTCAAATCGCAGCGGTCAGTCAGGTTCGTCAGCAAATTCTAGTTTGAAACTGGCTCACCAAGTTATATTCCTAATAAATTCGGAAGTAAGAATTTTTAGCCATTTAAATATAAAGCCATTTTAAATATAATGTAAAAATGCCATTAAAATATAATGTTTGACCCCACACTAGTCAATTTCTCGATATTGTGTGTCATCACTTCCTGGTTCTTGTATCCATAACTAGACGATATCTTTACAATTACGTAAAATAACTCCCGCAATGATAGGCTAGACAGAGCTATTAACAATGCATGTGCAGGATTATCATCGAATTTTATACCCACCACAAGCTGAATGAAAATGGATGAAAAAAAGTGAAGTTTGTCATTTCCGGCGACTGCTCAGCTCACATGGTAGCACCCATCACAGTGAATGGATCTATAACTTCAAACGCATATTATTATAAAATCAGGAAAGGATGCACAGATGTAGGACCCAGTCTTTGCAATATAACAAAAAAAAAAACAGTGGTAAGAATTTACTGTGGTAAGAATAATTCTGGTAAAGGCCTGTATACAATTCCCATCCTTTGACCTAAGCTAACAACTATCTCCTAACCACAATCACCTAATTAAGCAAGTAATTGGGTCAGTCATTGCAGAGGTAATAATCTCAGAATTGTGAGCCTGTGCAATGCCCATCCTCGGTATGTGACTATTGGTCATCCAATATAACATATTCTCACAATGATTATGATACAACATTAAATGGGGCACATTTAACTGGAATGTCTCGAAGTCACAAAGAGACTGACTGATTCTATCCCCCTCCCCTA
>JAWQUT010000096.1:1313852-1331341 GCA_033807755.1 Ellobium chinense
GTCCCCCATACGCCCATCCCTTTTCCTTAAACAAACCTTGCACACCCTCACGCATCCCTCCCCCAACTCCAAATCCCTGTTCCCTCAGCAAACATTGTGCATCCTCATCCCACCACCCCCCTAACACAAATCAACCCACACTTTATATTACAAAATGCATCGTCACTCTCCTCTTCCCTCCCCCAACCCCCACAACAAGCATGGTGAGTCCTCAGATGTCATCATTCACAAAAATAATTTGCTATCTCCCTAATCCCCCCCCCCCTTCTCAATAATCACTGTGCCCCTTCAGGCGCCCCTTCATTTACTACCCCATCCAACCTACCTCCCTTATGCTAGGCCACTGAAGCCCAGTCACACGTCCCAGAGACTGACGTACATATTTTTCTGATATCGATACCATCTGGGAAACATCCAGGTGTCTCTTGGGGCCCAACCTCCTTTCATTAATTGACCAGTAAACTGTTTTCTCTACTATTACAACAATGCTGGCAATCATCAACATCTCTTTAATATCTCCAGTATCCACTGTGCTGTAACTCCCTGAAGACTGAGGACGTGTTTACACGTCTCTCCCTACGAACGGCGAAGACAGTGTGCTCTGACGCCATCTCACTGGCACCTGGCTGAAAACCAGTGATGTAAAGAGATGTCCTGCGTATTCTTCCAGTCCAACTTCCTTGTTTTTATATCGTAGACTGTTCTTGGAGCAGTTTAATTTAATATGATAATTTCGTATCATTCCAAAACTGGGTCAGTATTCGTGCTGTTTACGCCAAAGAGTTATAAATGACTTTTGAGGATAATGCAAGTGCGAAGTGAAGAGGTGATACAATCTAAGCTCGTTAATACGATGCCTAAAGAGACCTCATATTTCACACTAATTTTACAAAATCAGTTAAGGATGCAAGATTGTCTCCGGTTCTGTGCACAATGCAGGAGCCATTCAGCACAATCTGTTCCAAGGACTCGATTGACTTGTATGAGATGGCCTGCTCTGGTGTGAAAACTGCACTTCATATATATATTATATGCAAATTTTGCATGGAGGAAAAAAATGCCTTTGCATAATCTGCTCTCACTGTGCATTGCTAAAGCAGATAAGGATGATTTTTTTTTTCTAATTAACCCCAGCGTGCCGAAAACTGGGGCTGGATTTGCTCGGTTGCTGATGACACGAAGGAAATGCCACTTCTATTTTTATCAGCCAATGATAAAGACTTGCCTGACCCTTCACCCTCCACTTTTGAGGTTGCGAGAACTGAAAAATGGCAAACGTGGATGGGCTTTTGCAAAATACTTCCCAGAAAATACTTAGAGATTGTTCTGACATTTGAAATCCAAAAGAGTAACGTGCTCAGAACAGAAGGAAGAATATACGTCGATTGGGGCAGCGGTAATGACATTAGGTCGCACACAAGATCAAGGGCGTAGCGTGGGGATCGAAACCTTGTAGGCAAATTTGCACAGTGCTAGACGAACGGTAGGCATTTTACCTCAACGTCACACTACATTCACACTAAGTAGAGACGCGGTATCATGTATGAAACAAAGTAGTATTATATAGCAAAGATATGCTTTACCATCTAAATCAGGAATGCTGCATATTAAGCAATAACAACGGCGGCAACAATACCAACAATGGTAACAGCAACAGTTTTGACCTAGTGTTCACTCCTTACAGGTACGGAGGGCATGTGGGCAAAATACTCGAGGACGGTGTCGAAGAAAAAAGATAATTCTTTGATCAACTTTGCCTCCGCATCAAAGAACATTAGACATTGTTGTTTTTTTTTAAATTTATGGTGTCTGGCTTACCTCATAATTGAGTGTCTCTTATTCGTCGCATGTCGCTAAGAAGAACTCGCAGGCAAACAGCCAAATATTCTAGGAGTTTCATTAAATCCATCTTGCCAAAAATGATACAGTTTCAGGGTATAGATCTAGACTTTAGACCTAGATCTATCTGGTCTGGCCTATAAGCACCGAGACAAGAAAACACACAGGCATTAGCTAACCCACATGACCCAATTCCAAGTTGGTGAATGAAAACAGGGGAAGTCATTCATCTGACTTCTTTCTTTACGGCCTCGTTTCTCTTCCGCAGGCATTTAGTATTTTGCCTATAGGCATGAAAATTCTAACACTGCTCGCAGGTGTTGATGAGGCTCAGTCTGGGTTAAAGTGCTAATTTTGTCGCATAATTTGTCGCATAATATAGTAGAAGAGGAGCTGCCGGCGAGTTAACCTATGTAGTCAAATGACTACTTGGCTAGCTAAACTGGGCTGCGCTAGGGGCTCAGTCAGGGTGCAAGTACCACTGATGTGATAAACATTTCAAGCGATTTGTGCAGCGTTTTTTCTTCTTTTTGGAGAGGGCTGAGGCTTAGTATGTTACAAGGCGGCGAATTAATAATGAGTTATGAGCACTGGCATTTATTTGAATATTTTTTGGTAGGTTGTTTTTGTAAACATTTTATGAGATGTTCTTTTTCTAAGCGGTAGTCAATGACTTTTTGACTACCATTGCGCTACGCCCCTGCACAAGATAGATCTATCTATCTATCTATCTATCTATCTATCTATCTATCTATCTATCTATCTATCTGTCTGTCTGTCTGTCTGTCTGTCTGTCTGTCTAGACAGGTATGGGGAGACGAGGACTGCATAGCTGGTCTATTTTCCACCTAGTATAAAATTCCTACGGACAAAAATCCCTAGAAAACTACAAGATGTGGGTAAAAATCAATAAAACTGCCTTAAATCAAGAGACATACAACCCTCCAGTCAGTGAGTTTATTTACAACCCTTTCTGTGCGTGTGGGTTGAGGTTGTAAGGGACAGTCGGGGAGGGAGGTATTGAACACTAAACAATCAAACTATGTTCAGTTTCAAACATATCAGACAACACACTGATGGTTTACTGTATATAGAGGTAAGAATCATTTCAAGAAGCAATTTAGTAGTTTATCTGTCTGTCTGTCTGTCTGTCTGTCTGTCTGTCTGTCTGTCTGTCTGTCTGTCTGTTTCGTCTAAGACCGTCTACAAATCACGAGCCAGTGATTGTATCTATGATGTTTATGGACTATTATTATTTATTCTGAGATGAAAGCTTATGATATGATATATAGATGAAAAAAGTAATATCTCATTCTATCTCTTCTCGTGTCTATTTCGCCGTTTGTGGATATTCCTCTGACTGACCATCAAGTGAATGTGGGGTCCCTTTAACACCTTGTTTGAAAGTATGCGAAATTGTGCTGACTGACAGCTGGAAAGTGTGTAGTGTGTAGGGGTCATGGGTGAAAATTAGAATTACAAGCGGAAGCTGAGAAACAATATTCATGCAGTAGGAGTATAAGGATTTGATAACTGTGAAGTTAGCATTTTTATGGTATAGTAGTGATAACACATTGAACTTTGCAAACCGAGGGACTTTGGATTCGATTCCCAGTGGGTACAAAAATGTTCTTGCTTTAGATGTTTTTCGGCTGTTCTTCTCAAACATTGATCTTTGTCAGTTATTATGTAAAATTTCTACTGGCACACTTTCCACATATATTGTATAACACAATTATCAATTACTCACCCACTTTTTCTTCCTCCCTCTCCTTCTTTTAAAAGTAATGCTTTATCACCTGGTTACAACTGGACAAAGCAAAAACTGCATCAAACATAGATTTTTTAACACGTATTGCTTTGTCTGCATTTTCGAAGTCCGAGAAATCTATTGCCTCTTACTTACCCCCTTAAAAAGCCCCCATTTCCCTCTCCCTCTTCCCCCCACCCCCGCCCCCATTCTCTTTAGTTGTGAAATGATAGTACATTTGCGCTCAATGGATCTCTCATGTAAAGTAAATGTACATGTCAGTAAGAGGAATATTTAACTTGACACATCTGACCTCAATAAACATCATCTTAAGTTAATCGGTTACGAAACGCACTTCAGATTAGACATTTTATTGCCCGATTTCCACTGATACTGGATAAAAAGAGTAAGAAAACATGGGTAGGATGACATTTAAGGAAACGATATCCACTATTTATCACGACCGGTTAGGAATTTCTGCTAAGGAGTATATTTCATGAGTTCACGTTTATTTGCTTGCCTGCTTGCCTGCCTGCCTGCCTGCCTGCCTGCGTGCCTGCGTGCCTGCCTACCTGTTTGCCTGTCTGCATGCATGCCTGTCTGTCTGTCTGTCTGTCTGTCTGTCTGTCTGTCTGTCTGTCTGTCTACTTCCTTTCCCATTTCAGCTATCTGATGCTTTTTTTATCTCTGTCTTCCTTTGCCTGCATCTCCTTATCTTGCATTCTCGCTGTTCCTCTCCTTCTTTTCTGTTTCATTTTAACCGTCCGATGTTTCCTCTCTTCTCTTTTGGTCTTATCTGCCTCTATCGTTTCTCTCTGATCTTGCTCTTCTTGTGTGTGTGTGTTTGTCTTTTCTATTCGCTCTCTTTTTTTTTTCTTCTCATTTGTCTCACCATGTCTTCTTTTTTATTTTATTTGTTAGTTTGTCTTCGTTTCTCTTTCCTTCATTTCTTTATTTTCACGTTTAGGTCTGTCCTCTGTCACTCTTGCACTCTTGCTTTCTCCGTTTTCCACGTCCATCTCTTTCTGTACTTCTTCATTCGTCTCTTCTATTTCTCTCAGTACAACGTACTTTCTTGTTTTTCCCTTCGTTCTCTCCTTTTGTCACCCCATTTCCTCCTCTTCTGTCTTCTTTCCTCCACTCTCTCGTTTCTATTCCTTCCTCTCCCACATTGGCAATATTGATTATTTCTCCCATTGCGAGTATGTCTTGCCCACGCATGTGCTGGCCCCTCCCGCCCCCAACCTGGCCTAGCCCCCAGTATTAACGATGTTTACCGCATACTTTGTAGCCTTATTATTCTTGATTGCTTCCTCCAACACTGTAATTTTTATCCGGAAATGTGGCGGGGGCGGGGAGAGGAAGGGGAGAGGAAGGGGAGGGGAAGGAGAGGGAGTAGAAAGCGAGTACAGTAGTTTAAAGATTATGAAGACTACAACCTGGAATGCCCAGTATGTAAGCCGCAGTCATTTAAAAAACGTTATATGACAGACAGACAGACAGACAGACAGACAGACAGGGAGTAGAAAGAGAGTACAGTAGTTTAAAGATTATGAAGACTACAACCTAGAATGCCCAGTATGTAAGCCGCAGTCATTTAAAAAACGTTATATGACAGACAGACAGACAGACAGACAGACAGACAGACAGACAGACAGACAGACAGACAGACAGACAGACAGACAGATAGATAGATAAATAGATAGATAGATAGATAGATAGATAGATAGATAGATAGATAGATAGATAGATAGGAACAGGCAGGAGGCTTACGAATAACAACAGCAATTATATTTATTCATTTGAAGGAGAAACGAATAGACCCCGAATAAAGACCTACGAAAGGGAAGGCCTTTCTTATTACTGTTTTTTTCTCTTTCTTCCCACCTCTCTCTCTTATTTATCTGTGTTCTATTCTCTCTTTCTCTCTCTCTCTCTCGCCTTGTCTCCCTTGCATGCTAGCAAACAAACAGTGAAGTTCAACGATAGCCTAGATTCCTTTATTGTCATGATAAGTGTTTCGATTTTGAATTTACTGATTTAATCATCACCGATCTAGCACATTCATAAGACACTCATGATTATATAAAAAGTCGGAGTCGGTTGGAGGAGGGAAGGGATCCTGGTGACCATACCTTACTACAATATTTCTGACACTAAATTATTAAGATACATATATTTTTTATTGGTGATGAAAGATCTTTGGAATTGAGAGGGAGTGAGAGAGAAAAAGCTGATTATCAAATATCAAGTAATATCAGATTTCAAGGTCCAATCTTGAAGCCATTCTGCCCATCAACAAATTTTTAACAGGCTTAACAAGTTTATTTAAAGCTTATTGTCCAAAAAAAAAATTATGCATGAGACAGGAGGACACACACTCACAAATTGACGATACTCTACACATAAATGACACAAGCAAACCGGATTAGACTTAATTCTTGTGGCCTACACAAAAGATTGTATTACAATATTCAAAAAGCAACATAATCTTTTAAGTTCCATAGTAGTCTCTGATTGCACCAGCTTCCTATACTTCAACATATTCGATCTAGTGAAATATTTCTTATCTATGTATTTCTTTCTTTCCTGAGTAAAATGAGGGCATTCTAGTAAATAATGAAATTCAGATCCTATTGTGGTTGGGCAAAAATTACATGTTCTCTGCTCAAAAGGTGTTTTCTTGTACCTGCCTGTCTCGACTGGGAGTTTATGATTTGATGTTCTAAATTTAGTTGGTGTTTCTGTTTTTCTTACCAAGTACAGTTATATAAAGTTCAAGATTCCATTTGTCTTTTATAAATGCATAGTTTTTTTCCATTATTACAGGTGCCGCAATCACTATAAATGATTTGTATGGTTTGGCCTTGGAAGTAAAGGCAAACATGAAAAGTATGCCCCTCTCCCAGACGAAGGCAGTTTAGAGGAAGTTATTTATCATGTCAGCAAATATCAACCGGTATATAATATTTGCTTGATCCCTTGACATCCCTCCCCTTGTTGTTTTTACTGTGTCACTCCATTAATCTTGCTCTAGTATCCCTCACTATGTTTACGTTTAAAGCAAACTTCATTTACATACAGCACTAATAAAATAGTTGATTACCTGCTTATCATCTTCATAATATCCTGATCAAAAATTTAATACTTTTTGCTAGCCAATATTCAACTCAAAATTATAACAAACTCAATCTTTACTAATTTGAAGTTTACCACTGATAAAAATATGCCGCCAGTGATTCAACCTGATGACAATGTAGGCTAAACGTAAATAGGAAACTTCTTTTCCTGCGCTTCCCTCACTATAACCGTTTAGAGGAGATGAGTTCCCACTTTGGGCTTTTATCTGTTTACAGAAAGATCTATACTGTCACAAGCGAACCCAGTTTAACTTGATGGTACTGAGAACCCCCTTCTCTCCCCCTTTCTCAAAAAAATGTTGACCGTATTACAACCCCAAAATTCCACACACACTTATTCACTTGTAAGAAGTGTTAAAAACGTGCTTGTTCGAAAATAAATAAGAAAATAAATTTTTTGATAATCCTAATAGACTTGAACCCAGTCCCTTAGTATGCTAGGCATATAGACTGCACCCCTCACAGCGACTCGTTACTTATGGACCAGTATCATTCAGTATTTCTCATGTTTTCCTCTTCCCTAAGACCTGTTTCTTTCCGGTTTGGAATGCACAGGGAAGGTGCCAGGTCAAATTTCCGCAATTATAACGTCTTATGGCTGCTACAAAATCTCTCACTCACCTTAGATTGCATTTGGGCTCAAGAGATCTACTGATGGGGTGATTTTTATCAGTTTTGGTTAAATAGTAACTGTTGGCATTTAGAGGCATGCAGGCCACAAATTAAAAGCAGAAGGTGGATCGGATGGAAAGAAATCAAAGCTGGGAGCACAATATGTCGCCAAGATCAAAATAATAAAGTTTTCATGACCAGGAACGCAGTCCTACGCTGCTTAGTTAGGCTAAGTTAGATCGCCCTCGATGTCATGATTAGGCTATGAAATAATCTAAACTAGATCTAGACTAGTTGCTGGATTGGGCTTTTCGAGACCAAATTTTTCACCGGCCTTTAAGTGACTGCCTTAACATCACCAATTTCTACTTCTTGCCCTTTGAATATCTTCTTAGCCGAAATGTGGTGGATTTATTTCGAGTCATGTATTCTGAAGGATGACCTGCCCGGCGTCTGTCAGAATATAACCTGCTCTGTTTACGAAACAACGCCGACGATTCTCAATAGAACTGTTCCATTAGATCTTCTCAAATACTCACTGACGGCTTGGATTATATGCCGCGATCCTTAACGTAGACATTGCAATTGTCCGTAACCAGTCAGCAGAAAACAAATGACAATTGACAGCTAATATTAAGGTTTTCTCCTATTGCCACATTATGAGTCTGATGAAAGATGCCTGCATGGGAAGAACTGAGGAGGAGGGTGTTGTGGGTGGCTCATACCGTCATGGGCTGCATAATATCTACATTCACATGTCTACTGTGACCTTACACTGTGACCTTACACTGTGACCTTACACTGTGACCTTACAATACCAGTCGTGCTTCACGGAACTGACGGAAGCTGGCTTGGTGTTTGGCTAGGTGTACTTGTGAAAGGAGCATAGAGAGAGAGAGAGAGAGAGAGAGAGAGAGAGAGAGAGAGAGAGAGAGAGAGTGGTAGAAAGTGTCTAGAAAGAAAAGGGTTTCGAGGGGTGGGGGAGGAAGAAAAAGAGAGAGATAGAGGGAGTGAAAAATTGATGAACAATTCCATAATGGGACGCAATTCCATGAAAGTACGGGTGAATATCGGTAAAAAGACTTGGAAACAGGGAGAGTTGAAGGGGGGAAGGGAGTGAAAAAGAGTGTTCGCTTGCAAAAGACAGTCAATAGTGAGTTCTTGATTTCCTACTCACGTCTTCTTACCATGGTCTTTCATCACTGGTATTCTCGCCTGTTCTTTCAACGCCTAGGTGCTGATACACAAATAAAAATTCGGAATTTCTCTCTCTATTTCTCTCTCTTTCTTTCTCTCTCTCTCTCTCTCTCTCTCTCTCTCTCTCTCTCCCTCTCTCTCTCTCTTTCTTTCTTTTAGGCCGAAATTCCACGTGTACAATCAAGAGTTCAGGAGCGGCCCATCCCAAGGATGGTGTGTATTGCTCAATACCAGGACATTGATATTCCAGCGGTCTCGCGGAGGAGGGCTAAATTATTATTGGGAAGCCTGAAAAGGCTTTCCAGTTATTGTACCAGATTCCAGGCCCAACAAGGCGGAGGCGGACTGGCCTTGAACTCGGGACTGCCACGCATTAAGTGTGGTTAGTTTACTATTTGTGTTCCGAATCTATTGAAGCCAGGAAATGACCGTGTCAATAAATAATAATAATATCTACTCCCTTTTACGACAAACGAATGGAAGGCTAATATCCTTTCTAATTATTTTAAACACTTGGTCATGCGTGGTTTTGTGAGATAACGGCAAATTTTCTCATTTGATGTTCTGTTCTGGCACCAGCTTTCCCCTTCAACTCGCTCTTTACTTCTCCTTGCTGTTGTGTTCTCCCTGGTTGTCTTCCACTCCCATCCCGACCTGTCACATTTTTTTTTTTTTACGTTTCGGTGCGGATATTCAAAGGCTGGACGCTTTTAGGTTAATAAGGCTTAAATGAATCTCACTCTATTTCAGTCTCATCTCCCGGCTTTCCTCACTTGTTTTTATCCACACCCACCAACCTTCTCCCCCTTCCCTCCCTCCTCTCCCTCCGCCACTGCCTAACTCTTCCAGCGTCTTTGGTCCCACTCACGTAATGCCACTGTTGTTGTTGTTGCTGCTGGTGCTGTGGAAAACAATAAGGGTGTAGTGCCTGTAACATCCAGATGATGTGTTACTACCTTGTACAACGTAACAGACTTTTTCTGTAGCGTTCAAATGTCACGACCTGTACATAATGTAACCGGGTGGCAAGGCATATTCTCTGTTCATTTATGATCATCGGGGGAGGAATGTGAGCCCGGTCTGATAGTTCTTCAGTTGTTACATTTTATCTAGGAATGTGTCACCAGGATTTTGGCCAAATTACTGTGAAAGATCAGTTCTGAGAAGATAGTCCAAAAAAAACTTACACTAGAAAATTTCTTGGCCCTGTCGGGAATCAAACCCAAAGTTTCTCAGCTTGCAAATCAGAACGCGCTACCACTATTCCACAGAGACGCTAACCTCACAGCAATTTAATCCTTAAATATCCACTGCCTGAATATTTTCCCTAACTTCCAGCTGCTCACATATAATATAATCTTAGCTAACTCCCATCTGATAGACCATGTCGTGGTGTCGACTATTATAGCCTACTGATACAAACATTGGGTTTTGTTTGTTTGGGTTCGTGATCGGTTCTGTGTATGGGATGGTCAGTCGCCAGTTGCCAGGTGCGATTAGCCTAGACTAATGTAAGCATTCAGTCCGAGAGAGAGAGAGAGAGAGAGAGAGAGAGAGAGAGAGAGAGAGAGAGAGAGAGAGNAGAGAGAGAGAGAGAGAGAGAGAGAGAGAGAGAGAACTGGCATCGTTGTGCCACCAATTTCATGTACATTTTTTATAATTAAATTGTCTCACAACCGAAGAGCTTCATTACGTCATGTAAATGAACAGGAATTTTGATTCAATACTTCCGTGACAGAGGCGTAGAAAAAGATTCTGGACCGGTGGGGACAGCGGCTTGAGAGGGTCATTGAGGCATGGCACCCATACAGTACTGCCAAACCTGGTCTGGGAACTAGTTGCATATCGCGACTATCTCCGCAGCGAACGGGCTTAAGAGACGTCAGTTCATATTTACTATTAATCCTTTTAATCTGACCCTTACAGCGACCATTTGTCTAACATGACAGCCACAAGTATATAAAAACTTGAAGAAAATCATTGCTGGAGGTCACCGTATCTTGACTAACCTTAAAACACCGTAAAAAGTATTCAGTGTTTTGCAAGGTTTCCTTGTAGTTCGAATACGACTATTATATCCATATTTACGACCACACACACACACACACACACACACACACACACACACACACACACACACACACACACACACACACACACACACAATTTTTCGTTTTAAAGTACCAAACGGCAGCCCTAAACCAGGAAATAATAACTTCTTAATTAGAGGAGCAAGGTTTTCTTTCTATATTGACCATACAACAAAAAAAATTGACCGTGTAAGATGACCATTTGTCTAAGGCAACCACTTCTAAGAGGAACGAAAAACAGTCGTCACACATACATGTTCTACTGTATAAAACTGAGCTCTCCTGACTTGTGTTAGTCTAACACTTCCCATGTCCCTTCCTTCTGATTTCAAGCTGCACCATCCGATCGTTACCGTCGGAAGGCAAAACTCTCCTACAAATGACCATGAATATTGCTTCGACTCAGACAAGAGATTCTACCACTCCGCTTCTAGAGCTATGATCATTTCTCCTTCATCTTCTTTTACAACTACTATTACTTTGCTGCTATTACTATTACTACTCAACTACTATATTGCTACTGTTAATACCACTTAAATTTCTGATGCTGTTAATATCTAAACCCACCAATTCTCCTCCCACTGCACTACTCCGCTGTTTCTGTTCCACCACTACGACCACTACACACAACCCTTGTGCTACTCCCGTTACACTTCTATACATCTGCACGATAGGCCAGTTGTTATATTATATTAATTATTACACTTCGCCTACACTACTTAGATTATATCACTGCATTTACAACCACCACACACATCACTGGACCATCTAACCCTAACCAATCATACCACCATCACAGCCACCACATCCACCACGACAACAGCTACCACATTCCACCACAGCCACCAAAGTCAAAACAACTCAAATCACAACCATCTCTACCATTACCACCATCATCATCGTCATAGTGCTTAACAGTCATCACACTACCATCACCAAATTACCATCACAACCCAGCAGCACAACCACTACTACCACCGCTAGGGGCCACTAGAACTATTACAGTCACAAACATCATCACCAGCTACCACTACAGCCTATCAGGCACCACCACTATCAAAAGAACCACAAACACAGCACAGTCACCACCACTATCACCACAACCACTCACACTACAACAACTACAACAACAGTCACCATCATGTCAACCACTGTTACCACAACTATCAGCACAACCACCCCAACTACCATCAAAGCAGCAAGAATCACCATCTCTATCATTGCAACCATCCTCACTACAACCACAGCGACCATCACAACCACTACCATCACAACAACGACCACCACAACCACAACCCACCACCACCACCCAACGACCACCATAGACACTACTGCCACCACCCATCACGATGCACAGAGTGAATCTGCTGGCTTCATTTCACAGATCACTATTTGCCGAACGCCCACACGCCAAGCCAATTGAAGCACTGTCCTGGATTCATTTATAATAAACCTTAAGACACAGCCTACTCTATTTTTGAGGTCATCTGCGAAGTAATCAGTGTCACTGACCACGCAGTGCCAGTCGGATTGATCTCTTCTTTTCTCCTTTCTCCGTCTCTGTCTCTCTCTCTCTCTCTGTCTCTCTATTTTCAGCTGTGCTCTCGTCGTTAGCATCTTAGAGTGTCTTAGTTCCAAAAGGCGAAGGAGGGGATGAGGAGGAGAAGAAGGAGGAGTGAGGTGGTGGAGGAGGAGGAGAGGAAAAAGGAGGAGGAAGGATGAGGAGGAGGAGGAGACTCAGCTGAAGAAGCAATACGAAACCGGCATGGGGAGGAGGCGGCTGTTCAATATATAACCTTATTCAATCCCCGAGTCTTCACTGACATACATCACTGTATCTTGAGCCGTCGTTTCAGATAAATCCCTCTCAGCTAATTATGTTGAATTCTTTATCTTGCTTGTGAGTGCTTAATCCATCCATCCAAATCCATTCATCTATCCATCCATCCATCCATTCATCCATCTTTGTGTGTATATACATCTGTCAATCCATCTATTTTTCTGTCTAATCACTTTCGGATCCTCTCTCTCTCTCTCTCTCTCTCTCTCTCTCTCTCTCTCTCTCTCTCTCTCTCTCTTGTTCACTCGCACGTTCGCTCCCTCAATCCTCCCCCGCAATCGTTTCGATCTATCCGCCCTATTTGGCATAGCCTAGTCCAAGTGCTGTACCAACAAAGTAAACCACATCCTCGCCGCACTGAACCCTACAAGCGCGCGGCACAGCGCTGTGGCGCAGGCATCCGTCAGGTCGATAGCCACTTTTGATCGAAGGAAAGAAGGGTAACTCCAGTTCTGCTGACTCGATGCGATGCTCTCTTGTGTTGGAGGGTACGAGGTGGCAAGAGGCGGGTATAAATACCACAACATTTCGCACTGCAAACAACACAAACGCCGACGCAATCGCTTCGCAAGATAGCAAGGAAGGAAAACAAAGCTGAAGAAGTGACGCACAATTCCAAGTGGAACAATCAGAATGGATCAAACATTTTTAAAATGATACTAATGCTTGATGTTGAGGCAAGTGTAGAATACGTCTGTTTTCCTGCATCTTGGATTTGTGTTGCAGACATAGGCAAAGGCGAAACAAACAATTCATGCTAATTCAGGAGTTTGGATGAAATTAATGACTTTTCATTAGACTGAAATAATGTGTCTGACGTACGGAGGCTCTTAATTAATAGTTCCATGGTGACATTTGACATTGTTCCACTGTGAAATAGCAATCTTTGACGTGCTTTTTGAAAAGTAAGTAGTGCGTGTCCTTGTTTTGTTTACTTTAGTGCTCTCAGCATTTCTGATATCTGCCACGTACGTTGACGTGGCTTGTTTACCTCATGAAGAAAGAAGATGTTGTCTGGTTTTTATTTCTTCTTTTTTTCGTTGTCGTTCTCTCCTGTACCTCCTGTTTTCGACCTTATCCATTTTTGTTTCTCATCCCTTCGTCCTTTTCTTATTCTTTTGATCCTCCACCACTCCTTCCTTCTCATATTTTTTATTATTCCTTGATCCGTGCATTCATATCTTTCTTATCCTTTTTTCCTCTGTGTCCTCTTTCCTTGTTTCATTTTTCTTCCATCACTCCATTTCGCTTTCATTAAAAAATGCTTGTTGCCCACCATCATGCCGTCCCTCTCTCTTATATTTCTCCCTCTATCACTCCCTCTGTCACTCCCTTCGTCTCTCTTATTCTTATTTTCGTCCATGTACATGTCTTCTCACTCTCTTAACCTCTTTTCGGCTATCTCCTGGGACAGGACCGCTTTTGCATTGATGCAGTTCATTTAGTCATTGGTTTAGCTACAAGATCGGTCCTATTCCGTGATTATCCCCTCTTTTCTTCCAAAGCTCCCCCCGCATTGCACTTTTCTTTGGATCCTTATTATCTGCATCAATTTCTTATCATATTCTTTTCCATCCTCATTCCTTCCTCTTTTTTTTTTATCTAACTCTTCATCACTTCATTAACATACCCAATGTTTAATTTTCTATCCCTCCATCACTTCGTCCCTTTTTTTTCATTCTTTTTTTCTCTCTCTCTACCCGCTATCGTCTTCTTCTTTTCTTCCTCCTGTTTCATTTTCTCGTCCTCTTGTATTTTTAAAATACCATTCTTTTCTATCTTTTCTTCATTGCCTTCCGTTTTCACCATTTAATGCGCATATTTGTTTAACATTTGGCTGTTTTCATCCAGATTCTGGTCCTTTCTCTCTATCTTGTCTCTTTCCATTTATTATTTTCTCTGTCATTCTAATTTTTACGTGCCTGCCCCTCTCACCCCAATTTCTCAGCAGCCATGTCTGTTTCTCCTTTCTCCTTGTTACCCATTCCTTGTTGTTAAATTTTTCATCCACCTGTTGCATCATGCCGACTTAACTATCACCAACTACTACCACTATCACCAATTCCATCACCGTCAACATATTGTGGTCTTCGTAACGGCTGTCCTTGATACACCAGAGTATTTCGTGAATCCCTGTTTCCCCTCCCTCTTTATAACCCCTAACACATCCATGTACGCTCCTGCATCTTCTCATCCCAACCTCTATATATTTGAATAAAACTGCTTCCCCACCAGGCCATTTAGAAAACATGTCTTCGCTCATGGATGCAATCAGTTCCGTTACGATCTCGTTCATATTGTTTTGTCCGTGAGGGTGAAACGACGTCCTGGGTAATAAACAGCAGTTATTCAATAGCTTAATATTTTGGCAACGCAGCGATTACGTAGGCAGGGTATATGTGTGCACTGAGGATGCATTCAGCGGATTTTCAGCGGAACATCACGTCAACAAAGATGCAACTGTCTATACTGTATGATTCTCGCATCTACTATGCCACGCTGGCGCTCCGTTTGCGAGATGCATTATTCTATTGCCGTGAGGGGTGAAACGATATAAGACAACAAGTTACCAATTCAAAATGATGCATAACACCAAAACAATTCAGGTCCTTGGTTTGCGTGTTAGAAAGGAACAATTTGAAGCTGGACTAGTCTGTCTTCTCATTTGCCAGGTAAGGAAAATAAAATCTAGGAACAGGGCTGATTTGGCGGTTAACGTATGCCTGTATGAGATGTATTGATGAAATAGCGGTCCTGTCCCTTGAGAGAGCCATGTACAGAATATACCATACGGTGTCTCTGACATTGTGCTCTGTTTTACTTTGGAGTTAATACAGTTATGATCAAATTAATCATATCAAATTTTTACACACCCTTGAACATTCGCAAAACATCTTTCTTAGAACGAAGTAGTGTCTACTTAGGAGGGTTAGATGTTGGAGAGAAGTAGAGGAAATTAGAATGGCTTTAACAGCTCAACTTTCACCGCGTTTCAGAAATTACAAGGGAGGTAACCAAAACCTCCATTTATCCAATAATGATAGTCAAGAGGATACTTTTTTCACACTCTGTAACAACAAAGATCCTGACGCGGAGCATAATCACGATAAATTTCAGCTCTGCAATGCAAATGTATAACAGATCAACAGTTCAAGTGTTTTCGACAGACCGCGCGAACGCGCGATTCGCTTCTTATATTTCAAACTTACACTGAAAAATTCATTGAACGCATAACGATCACTCTTTATTTTTTGCTCAGAAACCCAACAAAATTTGAGAAAAAATTGACAGATCCTCCGCTCAAATTAATGACGAGAGAAAACCTAGAGAAAACACCGCTGTTCTCTAAACTTAATGACCACATTACGAACTATATAATTATTGCGCAATGAGCGCACTAACTGTGTAATAAGGTACGAGAGGACTGCGCGTCACATAGAATGAATTGAGCCAGGGAGTTGAAAAATTGAAAAACACTTTAACAGAAGTGTATATGAAATCAACATAACAGATTTGTTTAGACGTTAACTACCATCCCAAATCCTTTATGGAAACAGGTACACTGTATGTCGTTACCAGAGGCGATGAAAGTCGTTTGAGCAAGAATTAAAAAATAATTTTGATAAAAGGTTTTCTAAACAATGACTATCCCATGAACTCTCTTTCTTAGACAAAGATGTTGGGTCAACCAGAAATTGTGTATGCTTGAGATAAGAGAAAGAAGAGGACTATTTTGGANGGGGGGGGGGGGCAATATTCACTTCACTGGAACCTATAACGACCTTCACCAGCCTTGACAAAGGATTTAAAATATAATTTTGTTGAAAGGTTTTCTAAACAATGACTATCTCATGAGCTCTCTTTCCTGGACGAACATGTTGGGTCAACCAGAATTGACCGTCCATTTAGTTTTGGATATTTTAAATTCTGAACGGTCCATTTCTGCCTCTACGTAATGTAAAATGGTCCACCTGAAATGTTTTAAGACAAAAATGATCACAAGCTTTTAAGAATGTCTTAAAACGGGCTGTTAGCATCATCATTATTTTTAGCAATAAGACCAACCAGCAGTTTACTGAAACATTCAAGTTGTTTAGGACGGGTGGAATTAAATTTTGAGGGCATCGGTATCATTGGTTGATATGTTGTGTCAAAATGTCATGAACATCTTAAAAATTCTTAATTACACAACAAAAAAGGTTCGACTTGTGTGTTTGTGTGTGTGTGTGTGTGTGTGTGTGTGTCTGTATGTGCCTCTGTGTGCCTCTGTGTCTATGTCTGTCACCCTATAAACAGTTCAGTGTAGTTCCACTACCTACGTGCAGGCTTTGTGCTTCGAATTTGAGCGTTTTATGCAGTAGTTTTACAACGTCACTGAAATCGTGTGCTCATGTTGGAATAAACTAGGGTGGAGTAGGCAATCTACATAGATAACGTCATTCTATCCGTTTGATCTGAAATGGCAGCAGCAAGGTGGTGTTCTTCCTAACACATGAGATTGATGTACAGATCTGGCATCATATCCATTCAGATCCATGTAACATATCATTATAAGTATGTAAGATGAAAACAGATTCTGCTTGTATCAAAAGTAAGTTTATAGAAAGCATCGAAGGCATTAGGACTATCCCCAGCAGGCCTACTAACGTGGGTTATGGGGGCGCAGGTAGAGTTATACAGTGTAGAGCTGTGGTGCCTTAGTAAGTACAGTACTTTCTAAAAAAGGCTTTGATCTTATTAGCGGGTCTACGTCGAGGCAAGCTTGTAAGTTTTTATATAATAGAATGCATGTTTAGTTTGCTTCAAGAGCATGGGGAATACACGCAAACAGACGTACTACTAGTGCCTAGAAGGTAAACGGAAAGAAAAGGAAGGGGTGGCCGGTGGAGTCGGACAACGGTTCAGCAGGCAAGACGAGTTCACAGGATGTGACTGCACTGGTATCTCCTGGATGTCACATTCGCAAGGGATTATAATCCAATTGATCTTTCTTATGTTGTGTGGTGTGTGTGTGTGTGTGT
>JAWQUT010000096.1:1331418-1341418 GCA_033807755.1 Ellobium chinense
CTCCCCCGCTCCCCCCTTTTCAATCTTTTCCACTTCGTTTTACGTGCTGGTGACGAGAAAGGAAAAAGAGGAACAAATGAGGGCATAGCTAAGAGGTGCTCAGTGGAGATGGAGGCATGAGTATTTTATCTACTTTGGGGGATGGGGTAGGGGTGGTATTCAAAGTGTTCAATGTCATCGCAGACAGCTGGGATCGGTAAGGGGGTGGGGATACGTGAAGAACTGAACCGGAGGACATACCCACTCCCTTATCCAAGCCAGTAAGGAGGCTGAAAATAGAAAGGAGGAAGAGAGGGAGTACATTGCAGTCCATGGCATGGTTTATGATGTGTATGTCAGTAATAAGAAGCTTAGCACAGCCACAGGGGAGATAACAGCATGCTATTGATTGATTGATCGAGTAGATTGGCCCAGTAGTCAGATAATCGCCTTCTAAGAGGGCAAGAGAGAGAGAGAGAGAGAGGGGGGGGCGGGACATGGGGAGAGTCGAGGTGAAAGAGTGCATAATTTACATGTCTGCGAGGTTGTTTTACATTATTATACAGGCAGACAGATAGACAGACAGATAGACAGACGGAATGTTAGAGGCTATTAAGAACGGATAAGCAGGCAGATGGACGGTCGCCCAAACGTCTGAAGAGTGGCAGAAAAATGGTTAGATGAATGGATTTGTCTCTCCGATGTACATTATTGGTTTTGCTTGCTTTCTCCCCCTCTCATCTGCCTCTTTCTCTCCCTTCACCCCTCCTCCCCCGCCCCCCTCTGAGTTTGTCTTTAGTTCTCAAAATGAGCGTAGAACCTGTGCATGCATAGTGGTAGTTTTATTCATTATCTCTTTACTTCACTCCAGATCTGGTTTTCTTACTTTGGCGAGAGGGTAGGGGCAGGCGGGGTGACAGAAAAAAGAGAATGACAGTAGCCAGAGAGTAAAAGAGTGAGCGATGCAGAGAGACGCATGCATGCAGGCTGAAGAATGACCTTTTTGACAATGTATGATCATTGTCGGAGAGAGATGACTATGTCTCAGTGCATATTAGGAGACTTTCGTTCGCGCGCGCGCGCCCGAGAGAGAGAGAGAGAGAGAGAGAGAGAGAGAGAGAGAGAGAGAGAGAGATGTTAAAAAAAACTACCCACCCATGTTTAGTCATAAAATAGCCAGCTTGACAACACGACTCTTCTCGATACCAGAACTGAACTCAGATATTTTCATGTTTGTTTGTTGTTTTTTTTATTCAATCTGCGCCGTATTTTCGATCAATAAAAATATACATGATCCAGCTGCAGTGGCGGGTCGCATATGTTATTACAAAGATCATGGTTTTGTTACGAACATTTCAAATTGTAGTCACCCTTCGTCCCTGCATGCATTCCTATCTCACTGCTACACAGCCTTGTTTACAAGACATAAAGTTTAAAGGAGACGGTATGAAATTATCGAACGATGGAGCACAACTGATTGCAGGGGGCAGAATCGATCATCTCTGTCATGTCGATGGGCTGTTAGCCAGACACGCAATGCTGCTACTTGGCCACCTTCAAGTAGTTATAGCAACGTTTGTTATTTGTACTGACACGTGTTTATGTGTAAGAAACCGTCTACACAAGAAATGGCTGATGTATTTGGAAAAGTTAAAAATACATGTGTTCTTTCTCTCTCTCTTACTCACTCTCTCTTTCTCTCTCTCCATCTCTTCTCCCCCCCCCCCCCCCCCCNAAAAAAAAAAACAAACAAAAAAAACAACGTTTTCTTTCTTTCTTGTATTTGCCTTACAGCAATGATGACGGCGACGATGACTATTACTATTACTATTTCTTCTATTACTACTATCATTACTTTTTTTGCTTTTGCTAATGGTGTTGCTTCTGCTCCTCCTTCTTCTCCTATTATCACTAATAGGTGGCAATATCACCTTATCACAGTAATTTTCAGACAACGAAGTTCTGTCGTTTCTGTATAGTAGCCCTTTGATAAGGGCAATTCCCTTTAATCGCTATTATTATGTTTCCGGAGTCGTGTGATTAAACGGATTCGGCTGCATTATTTTTACTACTACCACGGGCACCACAAAGCACTGTCATTGTCAAGTTGGTCAGCTATAATGGTGTGCACTAGCTCTTCAGTTACTTTTAAGCTTATTATTAACACTACTGTTATTGCCGCCAACAACTATGTTACCACCATATTACTACCAATAGCGACTGCCATAGTTTCATTACTAGTGCCGCTGTTACTATTACCAGTATTACCACCATTAAATCACAGGTTGACTACCATTACTAATACACACTTATTACTAACACCACAACTCCATCTATTATCTCTACCTTACTACTTGCAATTGGGTATTACCGAGCTAATGAACAGCAACTGCTACCATTATTTCTGACATTGGACTCCACCAGTCCTGACAAGCTACCACAATAAGGGAAGCAACAACAGGCAAAGGGTGAGTGTGAGCTAAAGAAGGGAAACTACTCAAGAAAAACCGGGCCTTTATTGTTACTACCCTTTCTTGCCAAAATTTTGACCTGACATCAGTAAACTTGACATTTAGTCCTCTCGTGATGTTTCCTGCAACAAAAAACAACAACCCTGACCACAACGGACGGAGATAGGTGACTGGTGTGGGAAAGTTCTCGTTCACTATTTTGATGATATTTCACACCAACAAAAATATGCCTGGCACATTATGTTGCATCAACGTCAGTCACAGAGTAAAGCATCTGCCCAAGGGCACGTTATAAATCACTAAGACTGATTGACTGACTGGCTGACTGACTGACTGGCTGAATGACCGACTAATTGACTTACTGACTGAGTGACTGACTTACTGACTGATTAACTGACTTACTGACTCACGGTCAAAGAAAATATGTCTATATGTCTGTTTGCCTGTCTGTCTGTCTGTCTTTATGCCAGCCTCCCTACCTGCCCACCAGTAGTAGGTAACAGTCTGCCAGGCTATCTATCTATCTATCTATCTATCTATCTATCTATCTATCTATCTATCTGTCTGTCTGTCTGTCTGTCTGTCTGTCTGTCTATCTATCTATCTATCTATCTGCACGGCTATCTCTCTGTTTGTTTGTTTGTCCGTCCATCTGTCTTGTTTGTCTGTCCGTCCATCTGTCCACCCATTCATCCATCCATCCATCCATCCATCCATCGGCCGGCTGGCTTGCCTGCTTATTTGTCTGCTTGCTTGCATTTATTTCTATCAACATGTCTGCCTTAGGCAGACGCCTATCGATCTGTCTTCCTGCCTGTCTGTCTGCCCACCTGCTATAATGTCTGTCAATTATCTGTTTGCCTGCTTATCTGTCTTTTGACCGTCCGTCCCACAATGTATGTCCTCTGCCCTCCCTTTTTGCCCACCTTCTAGTCTCCTGTTTGTCTATGATCAAACAACCTGAGTGCCGCTATCCATACTTAAATTTCACCACTGTCCGTTTGGCTGTCTGGCTGTCTGTCGGTCAGTGGGTATGTTAGTGATCCAGTGAAATTTCAAATGGAAATGCGCGATCTGGAGAAAACACTGCTATAGACAAGAAAATCAAGATAATGTTTGCGTGCTTCACTGTAGCTTTTCCTTCTTTACTTACAATAATGATATAGGCTGATGTAAAACTGTTGAGGAAAAGGAGGGGGTGGGGAGGGGGTGGGAGTGGAATGACTTTGTTTTCAGTTGTAAACATATATTTGCGTTTATTGCATTTTTGCATAGCGTTGGAGCCAGGGTCGGCGAGAACAAAGAATTTTACTGGGGGCAGGAAGAGAGAGGGGTTGGGGGACAGTTCTCCTAGGCCTGCCGTCTCAACGCTACCAATAGTTAGCATTGTTCTTGTGTCTCGTCTTTCGTTTTGCTTCTTTTAATTCATACTACATTGAATAGGTCAACATACTGTTAACCGCCATCATATGGTAACAGCCATCACTTGTTTATGAGACCAGGTGCGAATTTCCAAGGAACAAAAACTGTCAAGCGATGTATGCTATTTTAGAAGAGAGAATAATATCATTGATATTGGTTTGTGTTTTACTGCTGTGCTGGCCTATATCATACACACCCACGGACTTGTGGGTAATAAACAGTTGGATAATCAATAGATAAGGTCACACTGCGTCAGCTGGTAGTTGTCATGTGACGTCACGTTACCGTAAACTTGGCGGTAAAGGTTCTTTGTGGGCACGACAGGGTGGATGATAAGATTTGTTTGAAGGATCGATTATAATATACTTGCGATCAGAGCAGAAAGTAAGTATAACCATGCACAAAGTAAATAAAACTAAATCAACCACGTTAACATTTCTATTACATTTCTAGGTTGTATATGTAAGCTATGTTATACATCTCAAATTTCTTTAAGTCTGTCGTCTGTTTGCAGTACACAGATACTTTTCAAAGTCATGGAATTCAGCATTAATTTGGCTCGAGATTTTGGATTGCGGTATTGGCAAAAGTTTTCGATCGTGCTTTTTTTCTTTTTTTAGATCAGAGTTATTTTGGCGGGACAGCCAGGCAGGACGATTTTCGTCAGTGACAAAGCCCAGCCACACGCTTCTCTCACAATCCGAAATAAAAAAAGAAATTACCTTTGGGACTGTTTGTTTTTCTTCTGATTTTAAGTCAGTGTAATAAACCGCTGAGCTAGAGAGCACTTTGCCGGTATGACTGAAGTGGAATACAGTACACAAATTTAAGATGAAAAACCTCATGGTCGAATAGGGGGAAATAAATCCGGAAAAGTGCTTGTGTCGGTTAAACAGGCAATTCAGCCAGAATAATCTAGAAAGTGTTTTCTGGCTGTCCGCTCAGTATTCTCGTTCCGTGCTTTGTTGCTTTGTTGGAAATGGTATTTTGGTTAGGATCTTCCTTGAGATAGCAACAGCAAAGGGAAAGGAGGAGATTGTCCTTTCAACCACTAATGTTTTTATCTGTGTGGATGTAGTAATGCCAGGAGAATCTACCCATGATCCTTTAAGGAATGATCAGATAGTGCAAATTAAATGTGTTTTCTCGTTCTTTCAGTTCACAGATATGCTAATCGTCTGAACGGGCGCATAGTTTTCACAAAGGAAGTATGTCGGATGCTTCAACAGATAACAGTAATGATACTAACAGAAAATAAAAAGTGGGGACGAGGGAGAGAGAACATTGCGCACGGAGCTTTACTTCCAAATGGAATCCAGATTAAGACCGAAAACGGTCCACTGCAATAAGGTTGGACACTAAATAATGAGAATAAGACAGATAAATTTAAGTCACAAAGAGACTGAAAGACGTTTCCGGGATACGGAATGATATAATATAATATGGCGTAAGGAGGAATAAGTAGAGAAATATAGTTAGCTCTGGATAGTAAAGTGGCCTGCCTGAATATATATCGTGCATACCCAACCAAGACTGAAACTGTCAGACCACACAAATCAGGTAATTTGCTGTATAAGATGTCCGGAATCATGATCTAGTTATGACCTGGCTCCCATAGAGTATAGGGATGTAAAAGACTATATAAACCAATTGGGTGGGTCGATGAGGAAGCGGTTTTGGGAGTGGGGGGTNGGGGGGGGGGGGGGGGGGGGAGGGGATCAATGTCCGAAAATCTGCTGGATTTCTTATGTCTCATTTTACGTCTTTATTTCAGTACAACTATTGTCCGTTTTACGTTTTGATCACTATGATTTAACGTTGGGAGTATTTGGACTTCTTTGTTTCCAATAAATGTTTTCAAGAGGTGATTTTTAGCTTCATACGCTCTTTTATATTATATTTTCTAAGGGTAATTTTTAGCGTCGCTCCATTGTATGTGTTATTTTCACAAACATCCTGTTACATTAATGATTACAAAACAGCTTTCGATGTTGGCCAGTTTCCTACAGTGGTCTCGTCACATGAAGTACACTTATTGGGTCAGATACGGCATAAATCTCAATTATGAGGGTGTCATTGATACACGCTAACATACACACGGACGCACGCACATTCACATACACACACATCTAGTGCTCACGCCAGCTGATACACTTACAGGCCGAGATAAGCCTGTAGGTGCGAGGTGAGCCCTCGAAACCCTGCTCTCCCTCATCTTCTGTCCTGTCAGCTGCTCACACATACACCAGGGCAACTAACACACGCATTCGGCACCGGGCGCGCATACACTCACACGCAGACAGTTCATTTAAAATACAATTAGCCAGCAACTTTTGGGCGCTCTTTGCTCTTAGCCGGTCACCGTACACACCAACATTTTCCCAACACCACCATATGGTGACACATTTCTAGAATTTAAAAGAAAACACCGATAAAATAATAATAATCTTGGAAAGATAAGAGTTCACGCGTGCCAGAGAAATTTCGGTTTAAATTCAGACTGGCTGTGGGAGTGCAGATGGGCGTTATCCCTGGAGTGTGTAATGAGGTCTAATTCGTGCAACAGGTAAGTTGAAATTCGGGCATTTATCTAACCAGACTAGTCTATATGTTTGCTTTTGCCGAGAATATTTAGTTTTGGGTAAATTAATAAGATCTAGGTTGTTAAATTAACAAGATCTAGTCTAGATTGTTAACAATATCTGTGGGGCATTTTGTGATACGAGCATATTGTAATTCTTTATATCCTTTAAATGATGACTTGGTGTTATTTTGTTGGTAGTTACTGTTGTCATTGTTGCACTTACATAGTAAATGATGATTTGCAATGTGGAATTGAAGTTCCAACCGTAATATTTATATCCTCAAAGTTTCTGAATAAAACTTATGCATTTCCTTTATCTGTTGCGCTCTACATGACGCATATATATTGAGCAGGTGGTGTTTTCTCCTTTGTGTTTTCATATTTACGAAAATCTGCAGGATATTTTCACATTGTCTCATTCACTATGTCATTGTACGCCATGATCCTCATTATTAGGAATTCCCGAGTGCAGACCTAAAAGTGTTTCAGTTCCATTAAGGTCTACAGTATTTTAAATCCTATCTCAAAGCCCTTGATGACTTGAACATAAAGACCATTTGTTGAGATGAAATTTCAAACGGTGTTGTGAGATGAGATAACAGAGCTTGGCGCTACGTTTGGCATGTTTACAGCAGTGGCATCAGGCTCAGCGTCATTAGTTTTCACAGCAAAAAAGTGTCAGTCTCTTCAAGACCAGTGTGCAGATTAAAAGTTTCAATATCACGTCTGTCTCTGGTAACAACATGTGAATAAGAGAATGTCTCTATTTGCCCGAACCGTCAATTTGACATTGGTGTTACTAATCTACAAGTCAGAATCTATATTTAAGTGGTGAAATGAGCCACTAAACCAAAAAATCTATTGTACTTTGTTGTCTATTTAGTACTATTGTACGTTTATTTTGGTGAGGTATACGACTCCACTTCGTCAACGAAATAGACATTCTGTTGAGGAATTATGATCATGACTTTGTTAACGTGTCAGTGTGTGTGGTACTTCCCTTTGCTTTATTAGTTTTTAAGGGTTGACGGGAACCTGCTGTCTGCAGTGCAGATTACATCTTGCACGGGATGAAGTTCAATTACTGGATCTCTCGAGTCAATATCTGGGTACTGGCTAGTTACTTATACATGTAACACGAATACAAGGGACAAGGGATATAAAATGGAACATATCATTAGACAAATCGATATCGCTGTCGATTGAAATTCTCATCAGCTGGCACATCGACAAGGGCTTTGACGTCGTGTCTCGGCACGAGACATCAGGCCTGTCATCCTAGAGGGCTTGGGAATTTCCATCCTAACAAAGTCAGCACTGAGGCGTGGGTCAAGATGAAAATCAAGAAATTCATGTCGTGTGTCTTGGGATCAGCATTCCAGGCTGACAGATGGGAGTGCGCGATGTTAGAATGAAATTTGTTTCTTACCTGATATGGTCAAAGCGGTAGTGAGATAATGCAAGAAGACGTCCAAAAGAAGTGCCAAAGAAATACCCAAATGCCTACAAAACTTAACAGTATGGCTGCCTAAGTGGCTCTTCGGGTGTATTAGCGCGGGATATTACAGTATATCTCCCACAAAGTATTATTATGCCATGTAAAACGATGAGAAAGTGCGGGACAAGGGTCTTTTGCGCTCAGGGGCGAAGCTAAATTGCCTCCTACCCACACACCCGTTTTATCTTTCATTATCCCATCTCCTGGCCCATTCCCTTTCTCCTTTTCCCTTCCCCTTCTCTTTTTTTCTCTCTCTCTTTGTCTTTCTCTCTCCCTGTCTCTCTCACTCACTCTGAAAGTGCAACCCTCCTCTCGAAGCTCCCCCTCCCATCTCCTCGCCACCTCGCTTTGGAATGTGTAAACACGTGCGACACACACTTTCCGACATTGCCGCTCGCTCGCCTTTTTCTTCTGATTGCGGAGCCTTCAGATTTTCATCTACGGTTAATAATGGTTGTCTTCGTATGAAACATGCTAAGGCTTACAAAGGCATCAGAAAAATGCTTGATAATTAATGTCAGTCAAGGAGATATGCTGAATTTTGGTAGAGGTATTTGAGAGAGGAATTAGTAGAGTCCAATTGCTCAACCTCGATCGCACTGAATTACAATGCATACGCTGTAGTTCTAAGGCTATATCTTAAGATGACAAGCTCGTCTGTCTGTCTGTCTGTCTGTCTGTCTGTGTGTGTGTGTGTGTCTCTCTCTCTTTCACACACACACACACACACACACACACACACACACACACACACACACACGCACACACATTCATTAGTACTGTCAGTATGCCTTGTAAAGTTCACCGTTAAGCCATGTCCATTGCTTTCGAAGAATGAGACATACATTTGTATTGTGGCATCCTATCAAAAACAAACCCTGAAGTCCAGTGAGAAATATTATCTCTTGAAGGATGTTATAGAACGATGTTTAAGAGATGACAGTGCTTCAAATACAGCAAAATTTAAAGCAATGTCTGTCTTCATACCAACGTCTTACGCCTGATGATTGTATGACTGCTAAGGCAACAACACTAGAGATTGTACCAAGTCATTTGACCGACGCCTGTGCCGAAAATCGGGCCGAATGAGAGGCACAGATTACTGTACTTTGAACAGGACTTCATTTTCGAGCAGAGATTTCCACACTTTGGTGACAGTTGCATCCCAAATTAAAAACAAATATATAACAGCGTTTTCCCATTTTATTTGTTTTCCCAGCTTCTTTAGACAATTGATTACTCAAACGATTATTTTGTTCACCAGTAGTGGGTATACATATGTCCCAAAGATTTTCTTTCCACATTGGGTTTACCCCTCCCCCTACACGCCGCCCCCCCTCCCTCTCCCCTGCTCTTTCGCAACCACTCCAGTATATCCGTTGCTGTGATAACACTGTTATTCACAGTTCACACTTCGGACTGATAGCCTCACACTGAGGTCATTAAAACTGACCCAGACGGCATTATTTGTGAGAAGAATATACTATAGCAACTGACGAAATGAAGTCCGCAAATACCCACCTACTCAGTTGTGACCGTCTTCGTGGGCGTATCTGACATTTATGAAAATGGTTTGGTCTGATTGTTTGGTGTCAGTTTCCTTGTGAGCGACTCGACATGTGCTTGGGCAACGATAATGTGGGATAAAGTCAGGGAGTTCTCGTAGGGTGTCACATTTTCTCACACACCTGCTATGGTTTCCACTGCACTGCGGCATCCGTGTGCTAAAATATTAATAAAACTGGCCATGTTGAAATGACATTTGTGCTTCAGAAGGAAGACAATACTCCTTTTCTTTCTCAGAGCTTATACAGAGAATCCCAATGGGTGTAGACTATACCTTGCCTGCATGAAGACACGTTTGTGGAACTGCTTATGGCCAATGCTATCATGTTAGCCTTCCACCTTCAACAGGCATAATTGCCTTTCTGACGTACTTTAAACCTTATTGAAACAAAAAAAGCTCTCCATTCTTAGTAACGGTATTTATTACACTAATAGCATTAGATCATGACAGTTTCTTTGGCATTACATTTAGATTGTGTC
>JAWQUT010000096.1:1349062-1359627 GCA_033807755.1 Ellobium chinense
GAGAGAGAGAGAGAGAGAGAGAGAGAGAGAGAGAGAGAGAGAGGTGAAGGAGGGATGCGAAGAGGGTAATTCAGGATTGTGTGACATCATGTCATTAAAGAATGATGACCGCATGTCCACCATTGAGTATGCAAATTACTGCCATTATCATGTCTGTCATCAACACAGGAGAATTAGATTTTGACCTGGCCTGGTTTTTCACATAAGGAGATTTGTAGACTCGCCGTTAATTTCATAATGAGGTATTTTCAGACGGGTCAGTTACACCACGTGATCTAGGGATTGCTAGGCTATTTTGATAAATGACGAGTAATCATACATGAGCAGAGCATGTAAACAAACAAACGTGTAAGCAAGATTTCCTAGGTCACGTGACGGAGCTGAAAATACCTAATTTGGTTTTACATAACTAAAATTACGGGCGTAGTGGTTAATTTACACACTAGTCTGAGCCTAGGTATGGGACGACTGTGATTGTTTTTACTTACTTTATAGATGGTACCTTGTACATGGGCAGAGACTCTGTGGCAGAAGGGGGGGGGGGCACCTCTTCCCCTTCACTCTCTCCCCTGCCATCCACCCCGACCTTTTCACAAATGACCAACCTCCCTATAACAACACTGCAGACACATTCAAACGGTCACTCTTTTCACATTACACATATCTACAATCTGCCCCATCCCCTCCACAACCTTAAAACAATCTGTTCTCGCGTACTTCAGGTCAAATACTGACAGACTTTCGCCAGACAGAACAAGCAGTTATGTGGGATAACATAATGCTGGTAGAGTCTACTGCTCTCAAAAATATCTCCACAAGAATGAGATATTTGCGATTAAACGACACTGTTCTTGATTTGTATCCTGTTCTCTGAAATAAAATGTACTGATTAGGCAGAGTCAGCTGTATATTTAGTCACACACAGCAGATATACGATCTTAAGAATGGGGTGGTAGCCATAGATGTTGAGTGTGTGTGTGTGTGTGTGTGTTTGTGTGTGTATGTATGTGTATGTGCGTGTGTGTGTCTGTGCATTTGTATTTGTGTGTGTTTGTGCGATTGTGCATATATGTATGGGTGTGTATGTGTGTGTTTGTGTTTGTGTGATGTTTGTTGGGCATGTGTGTATGTGTGTGTCTACGTGTGTGTGTGTGGTGCATGTGTCTGTGTTTGTGTATGTGTATGTTTTAATGTTTATGAACAATGATAAGGCATTGTGTATCATGTGTAACAATGTATCGTGTAGTATTGTATTTTAGAAGGAGACTTTCCATAGTCATCGGGAAATTTTGGTCCCATTTGCACTATCTCTTACGATACTGTTAGTATCATCATTATCTTCCATCTCCGACTGAAGCAATTGTTTTGTAGAAAGCCTATTTTATTACTTATGAATAATAGAATTAACCACTTCTAAATTCAGGGAGCACAGTAATAAACTAATCATCTTCATCATCATCATCATCATCGCCGTCATCATCATAATGATCATCTTCACCGTTGCGGTCATCATCAAAGTCAGTGCCGAAGACATTATCCGCTCCTCGCATTATTTTCCCCTATCCCTTCCCTCTCCTCACTGTCTACGCCGTCAACCATCATACCTTTGCGCACCTCCTGCAGTTTAACCACAGGAATAGAAGGGTCATAATCCTCGCAGGAGGTAGTCCATGTAACGTTCAGTCCCTTTGGATTCAGGCCTTACTATTCTATACCGAGAATCGTTGGATGACCCAGTCACCCGGTGGCGAAACTTTAAAGCTTGGCGACATATCTAGTTCTAAAAGGTTACCACGCATGAAGGCTGGTTCTGTGAACGAGTTGGCTGCAAAATGCCATGAACCGCACAGGCGTGCTGCTATAAGAGTGAATTTCATTTGAATACTGAATTGGCCATGTTTCCTATTGCAGGGCAAATTCTGTGTGTAAAATATATTCTTGAGACATTTGATTTGGAACACTGAAAATGAACACCAGAATTCTGTTCTGTGTAAAATGAAAGTGGGCATGCAACACTGAGAATGGAGGTATTGAGCCTGTAACAGAAACAGACTTTTGATACGTGAAATATTATATTTGTTTTCAGCTTTTAACAAAGGCTTGTTTAAAACTTGATAGGCGCATTCGATTCCTGATAACTTGTGAGTGTGCCATGATACTTTGGAATACAGTGGTCTTATATGTTTGAAAAGAGTTACGACGTTGTACCTGTCAGGAGTGGAGACTAATCTTTTTGACAGGTAATCATGTCGTAGAAAGATGACATAGTGGGTATTAGAAAAACTTACTTAAAAAAAAAATAAAACACTATATCGGTCACAAAATAGTTAACATTGCAACACTTGACAAATTCACACTTTTCTTCTGCATGCCAGATTTTATCTGATGTAATGGTTTTATTTCAGTTGTTGATCTTACGGTAAATCTCTGTCTCATTTAAAGTGATAATATGTGCCTTCAAAACGTCTCATCCCAGATGTTGTTAATGTGAATAAATTATACTAGGGTTTATGAAAGTCTCTGAAAAGGGCAACCGCACAAGGAGACTATAAATACCGCCATAACATCAACCATTTGAAGGCATATTATTCACTGTTTTCTGTATTTTAGATACCTGGGAAAATAACATTTCACAAAACTGTTCCGCAGGACTGGAATTTTATTTTAAAAGACTATAGCTCTTTATATTTTGGTATGGACATACAGTCTTTTAAATACATACTACAGAGAAGCCGTCTTAATTTGTTCCATATTAGGATCTGGCCCTAATGAAATCGAACGGTCCTATCAATTCTGGCCTAAGCCACTCCATTTTGTGCTGTAGGGGTATCAGGTTCCTCTTTATAACCCACAATCAGCTATTATGGACCAAACTAGAGAAAGCGAATATTCATACTGATACATTCCGTTCAAGAGTATCAGATTCTAAAATTATCTCTTTATTACTTCCTTTGCATTTGTTAGTCAAACGAATTGACCTAGGCTGGAGCCAGATGCTTCGCTGACATCAAAGGAAACTGACAATCGAGGACACTCAGGTCAGGGGAAGTACACGGGCACTTGACGTCGCTAGACCCATGGTCACAACTCTCCGTTCATAATAACCGCGACGTTTTCAAATAACCAGAATATACTTGTATTAATACTTACGGGAATATGAACTTGAAACCTCATATGTTATAGATCTCAAACAGTTTTTCATTTTGATCTATTGAAAGAGTTATGACAAGTAGACTAGTTTGTACTCCATTGAGATTTGTTCAAATCAAAGAGTATTTACCGAGCAGGTCTCGACTCCTCAGATCCAGGGCTTAGGTCGTACTGACTTGTGAAGTGTAGTGGAACTAGTTTGTTCTGTTGTGCAACACATGCACACTTTTTCTGGACAACTTCGAGGTCGGACAGTGATTCACATTTTCTGGAATTAGTTTTGTTGTGCCATTTCAACAAGCATGTGGTCGACTGATTTGCTGTCATGCAAGATTCCGGAGCCGATTGTTTGTCTACTAATAGTGTAGGGAGTTCTGAGTCAGTCCCATCATAATATTTAATAACATGTAATTTAGATTTGGGGCACATAGTCTAGTGCCTCATTATCATGGCTTGAAAGTCCAATGGACGCCCGCGAGTGGCCAGTCACTTTGGCAATCGCCATCGAAAAGAGCATGGGACGCCACTGCTCTCTTACTGCCTAAACAACAGTCATCAGAAGGGAATGTTTTGTCTCCCCGGTTATTTGATATACCTTGCGTAATATGGGGGAAACATTTTCACAGTAGGCATAACTTATGCAGGATCTTCTGCCTTAAACTATCGTCCATACTTTAGCAATATTTACTCATGGATAGTGCAGAGCCAGTGAAAGGGTAAGACCAAAAAAAAAAAAATGGTGTCATTGCAGATTTAGAATGTTCGTGGCTTCTGCGTGTGGGAGTGAAGCCAGATGGCCATGGGATAAGGAGAATAGATTTCGTGTCATACCGTACAAATCCAGGGTTCTCCACATTATTTACAAGTCCATGAGAACATATTATTTATTAGGTTATAGAACCAAGCTGTCTTGTTGTGGCTATTTTCAGCTTAAGTGTTTCTGTCTTTCATACAAGGTGCATGAGAAACAGTTGGGTGTGTATGTGTGTTTGTGTGTGTGTGTGTGTGTGTGTGNNNNGGGGGGGGGGGGGGAGAAGGAGGTGGGAAGGGAGAAATGTGAAATATTTTATTTTTTCTCTCAGTCCCAATATGCTTTCATTACTGGATTGGATAGGAGAAGATCACCGCATTTCCTTTTCTTTGAAATTCGTTTGATCGTCAATACGTGTTGTTCCTCTATCCTTAACCCACCCCGCCCACTGCTTCTTTCACAACAACAGATCTATGTGAAAACGATTTCGCCGTTTTAGGTAGTTTGCCTAGATATAGACCTACATCAGTATGCAGGATTTCCCCAGTAGATGTTGATGAAAATTTCAGCCTTAATGTCCTCTGCGGTGTTTGTACATTGCTCTCTCGCCGTCTTTGTGTATATTCTCATTTTCTTTCCTTCCTTCCGTTTTTCCATATTTCACTCTTGTTTCTCACACTTTTCTTCACTTCCCTGCCCATGTTAATAATATGCCATCGTCGTAGGGTTTTGCATATTCCATCATTATTCCCGTTTCGCTTTCCTTCAAATGCCATCATGTTATCCTGTTGCTCTTCTCTCTCTTTTCTCACATGTTCACTTACTTTCCTGCTACTTTTTAGTTTGTTTGTTGTGTTTGTATTTCTTGAGAACTTCACTCACTCCGGACCCCCTCCTTCCCCTCTCCTCCCCCTTCACCCTCCCCCCCCCCCNTCTCCTCTCGTTCTCTCGCTCACCCTTTCTCACTCTGCCTTCGACTCTGGCAGCGCCATGTAACTGGCTTCCATGCGCCTGCCATATCTTCAGATCTGATCGTCTTCGATTTTTCCGTTCATTGCAGTTATTTCGGAGTGTCAAGCAATCCATGTTTCTGTCCCATTCTCTGTCCCATACCTTGCTCGGGCAAATATTGTCTACCCTCTATAATACGGGGTGCTGGGGGAGGGGGGGGGTCTTTGTCTTGGGGGGAAAAAGTAAACTCTGGCTGACTTAATGTCCCTTCGAATGAATCAAATAGAAGTAAATGGTAATAGAAAGTGATAGCGTAGACATGAGTCTGAAATCACAGGTCACAATGGTGCAGACCGTGCACAACTGTGATATCTGAGGATCTGTTGTCAGGTTATTAAATCATGAAGTTTGATGTACAAAAATTAAAAGCCCTGGCTAATTTATTTCCTCCGTATTGACTTGCAATTCTTAAGATATTAAAAACTGAAACCATAGTGAAGGTGAGCAATGCATACTAAACGACAGATTATCACGTAATTTGTTACGAAGTGAAAACTATCTTTAGTTACTGAGTTGACTTTTTTTTCTGTTGACTTTTTCAACTAGGAATTTTATTTTTCTGGTTGATTTATTTTCCGGGATTCATAAAGCGGGCTCTTTGGAATTATAAAGATATATTAATCTTGCGTGAGTTTTCCAAGCAGGCAGAATCATGTTACCAGTATTATGGTTGGAGGTTTTCTGTGAACATTATGTAAGGACGTCCTAACGGGCACGACTTGGAGGATGCGAAGAGGGTTTTAGTTTTAGTCAAGATATAAGGCACAAAGAAGGGTATATCAAGAAGGAAAGGAAGTGATTAAGAACGTGCGTGTGGAAGTCATTAAGCACTTATTGTAGTATACAAGAGGTACTCGACTTACACGTGTGTAATTTCGTGTCCGTGTTTCTGATAAGGAAGTAGTCACAATGTCGTGACTTTGCACGATAAATCCGAGTAGTCTAAGTTTTGTAGCTGCTGATAGTTTTTAAGTTTTATGTTATGGTCTGCTTTTGTTACCATGGTGAAAAACACCCGAAAGGAGCGGATTAAGTTCCATTACAGTACACCGTGTTAAGCTTTATCTTTATTTTTGTTTTACTTTATTTTCAGATGAACTGAAGCTCGCCTGTAAGAAGCCATTTCTGCCAAGCGAAGAGCAGGTAACCAGAGACCTTTTCATCGTTTGAGATTTTTAAAACTTTAACACATTAAAGCGCCGTGTCGTTGTGAGCCGTTACCTACCTTATCCGTGACTGTGGCTTCGTGGCGTGCCTACAGGATTGCTGAGGAAGTCATAACGTTTAGGAGCCATCATCACAGGTGCCAGACAAACTGCCGACCACTGAATAACTTACAAAGCTCACCTGACTGTGATATAAATTTTTATCCTCCTCTCTGTGCCAAAGCTTCATCTGTTAGCCTCAGAACCAAACTGCTGTTGGTCGTTAAGTCAAACCTGTAGGTCGCAAGTAGTTCTTCATTTGGCATTCTCTCGAAGCTGTAAGGAGAATCTGCGATAGCCAGCCCTGAACTACAGAGTCTCAGGTTATAACTGAGTGTAGTAAATTTTATCATTTCAGTCCTCCACAGTATTTCTAACTTCAACAAGATGCACGTGGAAATCTCCGTGGCTTTGAATTTCGTAATATCATACCTCTACAATAAGCTTCCACGGCGCCGCGTGGATCTCTTTGGCGAGGAGCTGGAGACTGGTCTTAAAGAGAAATTCCAAGGTCATTGGTATCCTGACAAACCTTCCAAAGGTTCGGGTTTTCGATGCGTAAAAGGAAATGGAGAGGAAGTTGATCCTGTCCTGGTGACTGCTGCTGTCAAGGCTGGCCTTGACATCATGGAAGTCAAGAGTTACCTCCCTGAGGATCTAACCCTGTGGATCGATCCCTCTGAGGTCAGTTACAAAATCGGTGAGAAAGGCCCGGTCAAGGTGCTCTACTCTGACCGCAAAGACGAAGAGGGGAATGATACAACAGACAAAGAGGTACAAGCCGCTAACCGCACCTTTAACCCTGAAGCACAGACCTTCACTCCAGAGGCGCAAGCATTCACACCAGACGCCTTGGCCTTCACACCTGATGTGACAGCGTTCTGCGCAGATTCTTCCCAATCCTTCCAGCCCATAGATTCTCTCTCATCCTCACTCTCCAATCTCAGTTTGTCACCCTCTTCCCCTGTCCCGCCAGGCACATGGAGCGCGGCCACTTCCCCCTCCTCGACGCTCTTCAACTCGGCAGTGCCCTCATCTGCCATGGCTCCTCCGTCTTTCCTAGGATCCCGAGCCAACAACGTCAATCGCCAACAGTTCACTGCAGCAACGTTCGCGCAGACCAAGTTCGGCTCTACAAAACTTAAAACTCAAGCAAAACGTCCCAATCGACTCTCACCTACTGAGTTTGGGAATTATTTCCGCCAGCAACAGAGAAGCTACTCAGGACCACAGCGGCCACGATCTCTTTCTCCGCGAGACCCCAGAGTTGAGTTCCTCATGGATCAGCAACAGAGATTGATGCTGCAGCAGCAGCAGCAGCAACAACAACATCAACACCAGCAACAACAGATGTCGCCATCGATGCCATATGGTCCACAGCTCCATCAGCAGCTTCCCCATCATCAACAGCAGCACCATCAACAACAACAATTGTCGCCAACGGGCATTTACCCCGACTTCCTTCGCCAGCATTCGTCAGGTCTCTCCTCAACACATTCATCTCCTCATATTTCCCCTCATCTCTCCCCTCACATGTCTCCGCAAGGCAATGGTCCGGCATTTCAGGACCTCATTCATTCCACTCCGAATCTGAGCACTCTCCCCTCCCCTCCCTCGGGCTCCATCTCCCGCCCCAGCACCTTGCCCCATGCAGGTCGTCCCAGCGGCTTCCCTAGTCTCAACAGCTCTCTGGCCAGTGGAAACTCCATGTCTCATCCAGGCCCCCTTTCCCATACCAACACTCTCTCCCCTGACGGACACAAATCTTTCGTGGACGGCCTCAACCTAGCACCTGTCAGCTACTCCAACAGCCTGCAGCATCTCCTTATGGCCAACTAGCTTACACAGCTTATTTTACTTGTTTAATTATGTCGACACCAGGGAGTCCAATCACTGTTCCTGAAGAGCTGTGCCGTCATTACAAGGGCAAATGACTGAACGTATTTAACCAAGGACGAGAAAATGAACTGCTAAAGTTCAACATTTGTTATTGTGACGATCTGTAATGGCCTCTAAAGGTGTACAGAACGACTACCCATGATGAAATCGGGTTAAGTGCTTTTCATTTGTTTCGTTTTATGATTCTAGGATTATGTAGTCGACAATAGAAAGCAACTGAGCTGTTCTGGCTGATTCCATTTTGTATGTCTCAATATTTGATGATGCCGCCTATAATCCTCTTTGAATCTGAATTCCCTTACTCGCTATTGTATGGTGATTGTATTTCCATAAGCAATTTCTGTGAATTAATGCCCTTTTTATCTTTCTCTCTCTTTCTGTCTTTCTCGGTCTCTCCATCTTTTTCTTTTCTTTTCTTTTTTTTTAAAAAAATATATACATATGCCTCTTTTTTTTTTAATAGCATAGTAATGCTTGCTTCCTTCAGAGGACAAAGAAACCATCTCCCGATGTATTTCCACAGTTCGTGAAAGAGATTGTGTATGCCTATTTTGTAAATTTCTATCAGAATCTGATAGCTCCAAAGGTTGAAAGCAAATTTTAGAAAGGACCTTGGTTTGCAGGGCATAATGCTGAAATGTCTGTGTCAGTTTTCTGGGCATGACTAAGAAGAAGATATTTGCAACATTACATCTCCTCCCCTCTCCCTTCCCACCCCAACAAACCCCACACCCCCATGCCCCACTCATCCGACTCCTTACTGCTTTATCCTCATGCGGTGAGTGTTAATAAAGTAGCCTGATATAATGAGATTCTCCCATCCACGCCAGTCATTTCTCTATCATCGTGAACCAGGTTCACTTGTGGCTCATTTAGTAGAGACATAGATGTGGACGATCTCGACATATGGAATGATACAGTGGAACTCTGATAACACAACCACCCTTCAGACAAGGATTTTGAGGTGTGTTATCAGAAGTTGTGTGTTATCCTGAGTGCATTTTATAAGGAACAAAGCAGTTGGGACTTTGAATGGGAGTGTGCTAAGTAAGGATTTGTTTTGAGCAATATTTGTGTTAACAGAGTTCCACTGGGAGATGGCTATGAATTGTATTTTCAAGAAACATTCCTTCTCTCTGCTTTGGCTATAAGCACAACCACAGCTAGAAAAATGCAGATCAGCTGTCTCTGTCATTTTCATTCATAACCTTGTTGAACATCAGCATTTCACTGGGACTTTTGATATTTACGTCATATTTCCATTACATTCTTTTTGTACTCTTTTTAGATATAATGGTATGAAATTTATTTTTTTACGACATGTTAAGTCAGTGATGATATTTTAACATTTGCTTGTGACGCTTCAATGTTCACTGATTTATATTTTTTATAATATATGAATGTTCATTTTCTGTTGAGGTACAAGTGAAATTAATCCTGATGTCTTTCTTCTCAGTGTTTACTTTGTCTGCGATTAGTTATTTTCCTGCTGTTTCATTTATTATGGTTGGATGGTTGTTCCTTCTAGCATTCTCAAAATCTGGCTTGTTTACCTGTAAATCAGCATTTAGTTCCTTGTGTTGATCATGAAGTTCAGTCTCGTAAGACGATATGAGCAGAGACTGTATTTCATGGCCATTTGTTTTGCTGATCTTATATTTTCAGTGGTTCGGGTGTGATAGATTGTGGACACTTACTTTGAAAGCCACTTTACATTTTCACTAGCATTATGAAATAATGTAGTTTTATATGTTTTACCTCAGAGGCTTGATTTATAGTAGGCCATTTGAATAGGGAAAGTTTCATGTGACAGTCTTATGACATCAAGCTGGTTTCTTACATATTTCGGGCTCCACCATGACTGGAAGCATGTGCGTTATGTAATGGGTTTTCTTATTTTCACAGTCCAGGTATATTTGTTGACATAATATTTAGAGACTTCCCGTTTGAAAGTTGTAACTTAGAAAGTGCAACCATAGAACTGATCTGTAAGTCCTTTCTACCATTTTCAGAAAATTTCTGGAGTAACCCATGACGAGAATATTCTGACCTGCAGGCATTGTTGCATTATTAAAGAAATAAACGGAAGAAAACTACATCAGATACTTTCGTTTTAACCCTCTTTTTATCAACCGCACTAGATAGTAGGCCTATATAGTTACATCATGAACCTATACTGTTAATGAATTCTGACTTCAGTGTGGTCACACCTAAATTTAGAAAAAGAGCGCTAGACAGGATGGAAACTTGCTCCTGGAACGTCTGTATGCTTTGCAGCTTCTCTTGCACGAAGGCCTGTTATCTAAATTTATTCATCATCCCAAACACGCTGAACATTTTTAATACCTTCTAGCATATATGCTGCCAAACATTTTGATGACAGATTCATGTAATGAAAGGAACGATTGTCCGGGCATACGAGAATGCTGGAAGAAATGTAAGATATCATTTTTAATAGTGCAATATTGTCAAGACTGTTTATGATATGCCAAAGTAAGCATTGCTCAGTTGTCAAGTTTCTTACATTGTTCTTGTCTCTTCCTCCCCCC
>JAWQUT010000096.1:1359644-1385588 GCA_033807755.1 Ellobium chinense
ATTCTCACATAGTTTCTCACACACTACCCCTTTTTGCCAACTCTCAGCGAGTTAGATGGTAGAATACTAAAGCAATATTCTGGTTCAAAAAGCGATTTCTCCCAGTAATATTATAATAAGAGAATTTGCTTATACTTTTCGAGAGCATTTCAATAAAATGTCTGCTGTTTTCTCTAGTCCGAGGAATGAGCAATCCACGAGACATTAGCTCTCCAGAATGAAACTGTCTATCTAATATCTCGTCTGTTTATAAGTGTAGTAGATTTCAATACGAGAGCGTTGGTATACTAAATAATATACAAATAATACTTAGCACTTAGGCTGAAATCTGTGCGAACAGAATGGGTTGAGAAAAGATGGGCAACATATAAGTAAACTTACGGTATGTTCTCGAGATACCATGATGTACGAACACATTTACTACCTTTTCTAGGGATTGCAGAGGTATGAACGAAGAACTTTTATAAATATTTATAAGAGTAGCTGTTTTACAAAGTCACTTTTAGTCTAAATATTTGCAACGTTGGCAGTTTTAAAATGAAACTCTGAGTAAAGGACTTTTTAGACATACGTTTCATACTTCGAGAAATAAAATCTAGAATTCTCAGTGTTTCTTGTCAATGTGAGAGGAGACTAGAGTTTGTCGAAACTGTGTCGAAATAATCAATTTTAAGGATTGTAAGGAGCCCTGAACAGTAAAGATTATTCCAGAGGCATCTTTATCCCACGATAAAAGAGTGAAAAATGAGGGAATATTATTTTATATATCATTGCATGAATATCAGAGAAATAGTATAGATTTCCGAGTTCATCAGCTTCATTACTGATGTTCATTCACGTACCGTTACTCTCCCCTTCCCCACCCCTACCCCAATCTAGTTCTCCTTGTGTTATGCTGCACCCTCCCCATATGGCGGGATAAGATGCGAGCACCGATACGTCCTTTTGTAGGAGAATGCCTGATGTCACTTAGATGTCATTAACTCTTGCGTTTTGGCTTTAGGGCCTCTCCACCTGTTACACATCGCCTCTTGCTGCATGTGGGTTCATGATCCCACATGTTTGATCGACAATAGCACTGGACTGCCTGGGATACGACAAAAATGCCCGTTCGGTAATCTTGCCAAAATTGGGATTAAGTAGATCTTGCCCAGGTACATGCATGCAATGTGTTATATATATATATATATCTATATAATAGAGCCTGACTCTATTGTATTGCGGAGTGCATAGATTGCCCCTATTTCACTGATATCGGAAGGATACATAAATATGAATAGTGGTCGGTGTGAGGTCACAGGTATCCAAATCACTGAAAGGCGTTCCGTCTCCATTCCTGGTATGGAATAACAGTAAGGCATCGTCCAACATATTATATCTTCTCCTCCTCCTCTTCCTTCTCTCTCCTTCCAGTACAGATTGGATGAAAGAGAAAGATTAATAAAAAATAAATCTCCAGTGTGTAGTATAGACATAGATACCAGAGGGACCAGAGGGATTGGGTGAAAACAGGGAAAACCGTCCTACTGACGATTAGGGATAATTATATAGAGGAGGAAAGCCGAATACGGCTAACAGTAAAAGATACGCCGTCTAGTGTTGTACTTCTAAAAACAAAATGGTGGATCTCGAAGACTGTCAAATCACTTACAATAACAAGCTAGGAGACAAAGTAAGTACAATTTTATATATTTTTTATAACATTATATTTGATGAAAATTATCTTTGGGAGCTGGACATGATTTGAATATTTGATTACAAATTACTGTACAGAAGAGTAAATTTATCAGAAATCTTTTATTCCAAACATTATTTCACTACATCAACAGGGAGGTTTTATTTTGTATTAGTGGCATTTTTATCTTTTTTTTAAAAAATTAAATTCAGTAAAGAATACTGTCCTGGCCATTTTCCAGTATTTGTCTATCAGATGTTTAAGAGAATTGTTCATCGCAGCATGGAATGTGGAATGCCATTCAAAATAAAGGTCGGATGGGACTTTTCTGCCATTTTGACTGGGAAAGAGGAATCGGAGTTTGTAATTTTAGTAACATAATAGGAGGGGGAGGAATAATTTTCAATATGTTTACACTTTTAGTTGCTGAAATATCCTATAAGAACTGGAGGTCATTACATCATTGGGTTGGAATTTTTATTTTTTTTTTTTGTGGGGGGAAAGAGGTGGCGGGTAGTTTTAGAGAACTCTTATGTCACACTGGGCAAATCCTTCAAAGAGCAAAATATATCATTTTGCACAGCACAATGGCAAATTCTGCTGAATACAAATTAAATACAAAAATATTACGAAAGTGGCGACTGTCTTGATCTTTTATTATCAAAATGACAGGCATGTTGAAACACTTGTCATATGAATGAATGACAGGGACTTACAGCTCCATTTCTGGATTTCTGGTAAGAACAGACTACTAAACTGCAAAGGCTCGCGAGACTCGCGACTCAGTATCTTTACATCTTGCTCCCCGTTCAGTGTGTTCAACGTACGCTCCCTTCCCCCCAAAACAACAACAACAAAAAAGGGATAAAAAAAATTAAATTCTCTTCTGCGGTGAAGGTATTTTCTCCATGAAACCCAGGCACCGGAACTGATCGGATTTGGTAATCGATCATCGAGTGCCTGGATTTGTTGTCTGCTTTTGAGAACTGAACAGGCAATTTGTCGAAAGCGGGTAGCATTCCAGTCGTTAGGAAGTAATTGCTGCCACGAAACTGTGAGGGTAAGGGAGTGGAGAGCACATCAGTCTAATGCTAGAGGACATTAACAGGATTTAGGAGGACTGGAACAGAAACACTCAGCCTTAGATTTAACACAGTCTTGTTGGTGAATCACGCTTTTGATTTTTTTTTTCTTTAAAAAAAAAACGACTTCCTGATATAAACATTTTGTATTCTTATTCTCGATGCGTCAGCAATAGCGAGATACATTAGTTTTATCAGACAGTGATAATTCCTTACACCTACATTGTGTTAGGCAGTATCAGTGTCTACGACAAGAGTCGCAATAGATTATTCAATTACAGAAAGGAGTACCACTTATGGTAAGGAATAACTCATTGTGTCCTGTAAAGTTATGTCTTGCTTTTCTATTATTGATGTAGACTACAGTGGTTACGTGTTTTTGTTTTCTTTTAACATTTCTAATCAGAAAAATCAGTTTTACAGATGTGAAAAAAATGAGGATTCAGTTAAGCTCCCTTCAAATGGCATAAATAAATATCTCCTCTCCTACGCTCAGTGTTCTATTCCCGGCTGAGATGAAATTGCGAGGGACCGCGAACCCCCTTCGCGTTTCCTCCGGCCAGTATAATAAGAGTGATTTTGTCGACCTGAGGGGCTTGTGTAATGTCGGCAATATCGATTGGCGTGGGTGGCTGTTTGAGTTTACTCGGTTAGCCATTGATTAACTGATGATGGGAAAGAAGGAAAAAAAATCGTCAGGTTGTGGAATAAAAACTTAAAGAAGAAAAAAAAACAAAACACACACACACACACACACACACACACACACACACACACACACACACACACACACACACACACACACACACACGGGTGGGTGGAGATATCTGTCATTTTGATGTGAAAAGAAAGAGAAAGGAAAAATGAGAATGAAGATGAAGACCAGAGAAATGTATCAGTGGCAAAGGATACGCTTTCTAAAGTAGATTCTTCCATAGGATACAACAGTTCTTCAGGATCAAACTTTTAAATATTGTTCAGCAAAAATATAGAAAAAAAATTCCTGGCAGAGAGGGAAGTCATTGTATTATGAGGTGGTGTAACTTTTCATTATCTTTGAGTGTCCGTATGAAAAGATCACGTCATCAACTTAGGTGTTACCTTTCCTTCGGGCAGGAGATAAACACAAACAGGTTGCAGGGTGAAGATGATCAAAGTCTAAATATATACCAAACACTCTAGACCATGGGAATTGCGTTAAACCGTGGTGTTTGCTAGCTCTAGCATTTTAAAATCTAGATCTAAGATCTTCCGTATAGAGATTACCAAGAAATGAAGAGGGACTGGGGGACAAGTCACTGAACTGGCCGGGTCTAGAATGAGAATGAAACGGCAGAATGTTTTGGCTAATGCAATGCAGGAAGAAGGGAGGAGATGGAAGATATGAAAGAAGAAGAAGGAAGAGGATTATTTCTAAATGGAGACGCGAATCCCAAAGGCTGGGGCGTTAGATTCAAGATCAGAGGGTTGTTGGTTCAATTGCGACCATGGTCATGATGTAACTGCCTTGGGAAAGCACGTCATTTATATTTTCCTCAATCCACCTGTCTGAAAAATAGGTACGTTGCTATAAGGAGTGAAAGAGAATGTCCGAATGGCAATGATCAGCCCTTAAAAAGGGCAATGGCATGTATGCTCTCCAGGGAGCTGAGAACGTTTTTTGAATAATTTGACCTATTAGGTCATAATAAGTTTTGTGAATGAGCATTGCATGAATACGAGACTTATAAACTTCTTTATTATTATTATTATTATCATTATGATTTAAGCATGTACAATATTGTTTCTTTTATAATATGTCTGTAGTTCTATGCCTGTGACAAGACGAGATTATTTTAGCGAGTTGTTTCATTAGTATCTCTAGCTGATTTATTCATTCCAAATCTAAAGCTGTCAACAAATGAATGTTTTGGTCAAGTCAAACAAATGTGAAGTCCTACTGAAGGAAACTCACACTGGATTTGTTATTCTCTACCTTGGCTGTGCACCAGCTCAGTTCCATTTTCGCGTAAGCTAGACCTAAATCAAGATGGTATTCATTACACTGCTAATTTCAATGCTTAAGACGCACACAGAGCACATAAAATGAGATAATAGATACTGTATTAGGAATACGTATAGTCCTTCAAAGGTATTGTCCATGACATGCAATACTTTATGCTCTGGCCGCCAATTTTATACTCTCTGATGAGAATAAGCAACAAAGAAGTGGCGAATAATCATTGAAATGCAGAAAAAAATAATGTCTGAAGGCAAAACAATATCACCTAAACCTGCAAATAAACCCGCAAACACGTGCCTCCGCTAGCTAGGGCTCCAATCTCTAAATAGTTAATTACTCTTCATTTTTTGCTGAATCGCCAGGCTCTCTAAATAGTTAATTACTCTTCATTTTTTGCTGAATCGCCAGGCAGCACATCTTGATTGCGATCTTCTCAGATGCAAAGCACAACCCATTTACCATTTACCTGCTGTTTCTTAAGGTATTTTAGACTGTCAAATTTAGTCAGCATGGCAAGAGGAAAGAGTCTGTAATGATATGTTGAGAAAGAGAGAGAGAGAGAAGAGAGAGAATTAGAGAGAGAGAGAGAGAGAGAGAGAGAGACTAACGCTCAATAATACAAACTCTTCAAGTAATACAAACATGATTTAGATCTAGTACTCCAAGAAGGGAAGTTTTCTCCTAAGATTTGTGTGGGTGGCACATGTAAATGTCAGTTGTGTTCAGCAGAAAGCTAATCCTCTTGTATCACTCATAATAAATTGTAACACCACATCCCTTTAATCCCTGGGCATAGAAAGCTATGTCAGTTGTAAAATAGCCAATAAGTATGACTCTGTCAATATCAAAGGATTTTCTAATGATGGTAAATCTAGCAATCATTTATTTCTTAAATCACCTTTGGATTTGAATCATTGATAGAATATTGTTTAACTGTCTCTGGCAATACATGGCAAACTAAATTTGCCTTGATGCTAACCCCTATGCAGCACGTCCTATTTTGTTAAGTCACTGAATCTGTCTGTTGGTCACACGGATTGCTATTTGAGAAACCAAACATCGCTGCATATCTTTTCTTTCTTGTGGGTTAATGGTAAATGGGAGTCTTCGAATTACATACTGTAGATCTACTAAACAATGAAAGATGACACCGCATAAAATCACTAAAATTTAATGATTTAATTACAGTCATATTTCATAAATTCAGTCATGACGTCATAATTTTGATTATTACCACCCAGCGGTATTACATGACGTCTGTAAAAATGTGCGAAGTGATTTACGTTCAGAACTTGTTTACCTTCGTTGCATATTGTGGATGCATGCTGCTGAATGTTGGCAGGTAAAATGAAATGTGCAGAGGACTGAACAAAACCAATTCATTGATAGAAGTAATCACACAGAAAGGCGTGGGCATAGCCAGTTAATAAAAAGTCTGAGAAATCGGAAGCGTATTTCCTTTTTTTTTGTCAGTGCGTATACTAAAGACCACAGAGTAACGGCACTATACGGAATAAAACGAAAGCTTCTTGGCATTCTTCAGTAACACTCGGTTCCAGACGCCATATTTTGTTGTGCGTAGACAGCCAACTGAGGGCAGGGATGTGTGTTAGAGGAATGTGTGAGTTGCGAGAATATTGACTTTCCATTTTCTCAGTGGGTTTCTAGTTTGTGCAACGCAATGTGGTTTTGCAGTACGGTGTACAGAATATTCATTCAAAACGATTAAGGTACTTGTAGTGCGTTGTGCGTTGCTAATAACACTCGAAAAAAATATGGTGCCGTAGATCCGGCAGAATTGTGATTGTGACTTCAGAGACAGCGCTACGTCTAGATCTAGCTGAGAGTCGTCTTTCACTCGCCTCTAAGCACAGACTTGATTTGACTGGCTGGCCTCTGCTGGATGTCGAATGACTTACAAAATACACTCAACTGCCTAATCGCAAATCATCTGGAGCACACAAAAAGTCGTGATTCAAAAGGGTTGTGATTATCCAGTGATTTTTAAGCTGGCATGTAGCATTTTATGAGAAAAGTGTCAATTAAGCGTGAGCTGCGATCATTCGCATTGCGATTAAGCGAAGTAAACTGTATCTTGCATGTAGTTGTCACCGTATCATTGCTGAGTTGGTGCCAACCATTTTTGCACACGCCATTTTTGGGCTCACAACACCATGCTGTGTGCTCGCTGTTCATAGTTATTAAGGACGTCATCGTGGCTTATATGAATAGCTTGTCTCTATGTTTTATATCTTATGATTAGACTACTGTCTCCAGATCGCTTGGCTGCTCAAATGGAATCTTTCATCATACTGCCAAGCCAAGATTTAAATGAATTCGTGATGTTAAACTTTCTATTTGAGTGGACAAGTCTTCGAGGATCTCTTCACCAACAATAATTCCTTACCGAATTTAGTGATGATCCCATTGTTTACTTTGTCGTATTAGGGAAGAAGTATTGCCACTATCAGGAGTTACTTGTAGTTGGCCACAAAGAAGATTGACTGTGCAGTTACTTGTTCACTGCAGACAGGCTGTTTTTTTCTCACATAATTGATGGATGGTTTACTTCATACCATTTCCCAGTACTGGATACTATTGTTTTTCTTTGTATTAAACAATGACTCATAAATATGTTGTGGTGATGGGTTGCTGACAAATTTATATTATATATAATACTATATATATATTTATATATATACCATTATTCTATTTTAGTATGCGTATAACATGGAGTAGTGTTTGAATGACAATAGCTGTCAAAATATTTTTATACCGCGGTTCCTTTCTGGTTTTTTTTTTATTTGTTGTTTGTTTGTTCTTTTGTCAAAGTGAAGCTTTTCTGTGGTGACCCAGTGTCCAGTGTAAGACATACTGTTATGACCATGAGTAGGTAATGTCTCATTTTATATTTGGTTCATTCCATGGAATGCTAATACTGCCATCTGTTTCAACAACCAGCCCCATCAAAGTTGTGGAATGCATTGTGACATGTTTTTGTTATTGTAAACAAATAAAGTAAACACCGGCTGGGCATCACTCCATATCATGCAAGTGTAACTTTGGTTGAGTTCCATGGAGGTGACGGTTTATCTACCTGTTATTTTCAATCGCTGTTCCAAATTCCCTTTGGTATTCATAGACTGCTGATTTCATCTTGTTGATCAACAGTATCGATATCACCATGAGTTGGTTTGGATAGCATGTTAGCCATGGAAAGCTTTTAAAAAGTGATCCAGAGATTAGGCCCATTTTCTGGTGAGTTCCAAAGTGTATGTTCCGGCATACCTGGCAAACAGAAAAACGTTTCTTGGCTTTGTCTAAACAACTTAGATCTCTAAGTTTTTGTTTTACACTGACCTGGACAAGATCTGCTGAATATTTATACTTTTAAAAATATATTTTAGCTGTAATAAGGGTTCAACGTTTGTCATTGCTGTATCTCAAAGTTCGTAATCACACCGGACTTCGAATATAAAGAAATGTCAGGTTAGACAGATAGCATCATGAAATCCAAGACACACAAAGTCATGAGAGTTCCACGTGTCACAGACTTGTTCTGAGCCTTTAAAAAGTGTGCGTTTACTGCTATCTTTCTTTCTTTGTAATACGGCTGCATCACCACAAATGTTACAAATTTGTCCCGTCTAAGAATAGGATTACAGTAAATAATGTGTTATAAGGAACATATTGGCGCAGTCGTAAAGACTGTCAACAAAGCAGTAGGTGGGCCATGGCAAATATGTTAAGGTCACTCATCGAAATTTCCCGCAAGTGAAACCCGAGACAGCGTGAAAAATTGATTGCAGGAGACGAACAGACTTATAGGTTCACAAACACATCAAAGAAAAAAAATGTCTATTTTTCCCTTTGTTCTTGTTTTGTTTTGTGCTTAAACTTTTTTCCAGGGTGAAAATGTGCGTGGTCAAAGATTACTCTAACAGAATAGAAGGTAAAAGAAGCCGCCGAAGCCTACATCTAACCTTAGCACTCATTAAACTGATGAGAAAATATGAGTTGCCTATAAAACAATACTGATCGGGGAATTGTTAGACATTCTTTGCCAGGGGAATATTTCCATTAACAGTTTATCTTACGTCTGTCTGAAATATCATGGAACAAAATGATGGTATTTAATGTTTCTCAGTTTCGTACTGAGGCTCTGACTAGTGCTTCAGTCAGACTCGACCCGTCTAATAAGTATAAATGCGGATGTAAACTCAGGTCTATAGACTGATGTGTGAGTCATGGATGCGCTTGAACATCTACGCTCGGCTCCAAATCGTATCTGTATGTATGTTATGACAGGCGTCAACCTAGATGTTGCTAGATGTTATGACAGGCGTTTTCCGTAGGAAACCTTTAAACCGACCTTGTGGTCAGTGGACCTGGATTTAGAATTACCATAATGCTGCACGTTAGTGGTAAATTAAGTCCATCCCCTCCCCCCCCCCTCCTTTTATTCATTTGCTTAACAATATAAAAAGACCTGATCACCATCCATACTTATTTTCTAGATTTCTAAATTCCCATGGCCAAGTAAAAACTTCTATTGTCGTGAATTGATGATAAAGTCAGAGACAGAAATTGAGAGCACCGGTTTCGGGAAAGGAAGGGAAGGAAGCCTTCCCCCCCTCAACCCCTCCCATTGAAGAGTGAAAGTGGAAAGAGACATGAGTTGAGGCCGACATTAATTGACCCCTTGAAGAATGTATAATGTCTTGATTTGTGAAGCCGGTGATAGACCTGGACCAAGGCTCTGGAACGTGCCAGAATGCGTTGTTTTTTATCGTGAAACAGATGCTATTTCAGGGTTGGTCGTTGGTTCGTGAAATGTTTGCTTTCTATGATGTGAAAACCACTGTTCAAGCTGAGAGTATTGGTTATCCATATTTTCTGTATTGATTTATCACGATTGTGGAAATCGCTGTTATCACCATTGTAAGTGGTTTATGTAGATTGCCCTGTAAGAATTTCAGAATTTAATGAGAGCCTATATTGTTTCCATGTCAAGAGTGATCTTTGGAACATAATTTTGGAGATCATGTCTAATTACTAAAAAGTTGGAATCCACAAATGTGGCCTTGTGATATGAGGAGCTACACTTGGACATGGTGTGCTAGAATGGTGAAATAGGAACATCACAGAAGGAGTATTGGCCTCTTGATGGTATTTTGGAAGCTCTTAGGTAGCCACATTACTGTGTCTAAATCATTCTAGATTTAGTAATTGTCAGGAAACTAATGCGAGGAATCTTGAAGTAATCAAGTAGGAAATGCTACATACTGACTAAGAAAGAAGTAAATTCATGGTTAAAGAACCGTAGATTTGTGATATCAATACCAGAGTGTTGTTCGCATCATTGCTCTCCCCACAGTCATTAGTTTAGGAAACCTGACTGATTTAAAAGTAAACGAATTGCATTTGGGTCTAAAATATTTATTTTTCATATTTGAAATAAGACCAAAATAATACACTGCAAATTTTCAGCTGTTATCATCGAGCCATTCAACGGATATTTCCGTTTAAAGAGCGGCTCGCATATTGTCCGGACTATAAGACACTTGATGCCCCGAAACCAGTATCAATGTTGACAAAGCCAGTATTATTATTTATTTTATTAGAACTCGGCAATCATTGCTCTTGCTGCAATTATGTGTTTGTAGGTGGACAATGGTAGCAGGTGTCTCTGGCTGTTGATTATGGCACAGAACAAACATTACGTGACACTTTTCTACAGACTCTGTTTGTGCATGGCATGTACGTTTGCAGATCCAGCAATGTGGAAGCCAGAGAGTTTTTAGATAAGCTTTGAGATATCCGTCTTCGGTAATGCTCCTTCTGTACTATTACACTTTGTGACCATCATTGAGTGGAATGTCCAGCATGGGACATACATATTTTTACGTCAGTCTTTAATAGCACTTTTCTAACAACACGAATGTCATGTTTGTGCAGTTGTAAAAGTCCTTCAGGTTTGGACTGATTACAGAAGCCCAGCTCTCAAAGACCTGACCGACGTGTGTCTCAAGAAACAAATCAGGTCTGAAAGTAATCTAGAAGAGAGATGCATTAACGAACACGTACAATATTAGGCTTCTAATGACATCATAGCGCCACTGACGTCACAGAAATTCACTGTATGTGACCCTTTCCCCGTTTTTTCCATATAATATTGCCGTCAATATTTCTAAGTTTGTAATAAAATTTTTAATTTTGACGAATGAAAATGGTGTTTTTGTTGTTATTTTTTAAATAATGTTATTAATGTCCTTAACTGAAGTTTCTTTTACCAGTTCAGAGAGCAGAGAAACGGTGACTACCAAACATGATATTCTTTTAACTATCTATCCTGTTGCAGAAATAGTGTTTCTTACATGCCACATTACATTATATTCAGTAAGTTTGAGAGAATGTAACTGACAACACATCTTCGTTTTACTGCTGCGTAAGATTAGACCGATCACTAGTGATGTCCAAGCCAGCTTGAGCTCATTGACATGAAAGGAGGGACAGAACCAGCGGATGGGTTTTGCATGAGACTCCTGAGCATCATGGCCGAATGGTTACTGTGTCGGAATTTGGACTCCTGGGTTGACTCTTACCATGATTGAGAAAATACCATGCAAAAGCTTCACATTCACATTTTACAGTTTGTACATTTGCAAAATGGTACAGTATGTCTAGGCGCAGAAATCAGTTTTTCATTTCATTGATCAGGGTCTGCGGCAGATGCTTCCCATTGTGCTGATATGGCTTAAAAGTGGTCTGGCTTGCTGGAACGATAATAACACGGTGAAGTCGAGTGAAGTTGGCATTTCCTGGATGCAAGATTTGTAATTTACACCTGGTTATTACTGTATTTAAAGAACTGAACATCATGAGCATCCTATGAAGTCGCATTAACTGCCCATATTTTCAAGAAAGACGCACTGTTATCGCCATGTTGACATGTTCAAATAACAAGACTGCCTCAAGTGATTGGCAACCGTGGGAAATAAATCTAAAAACCAGAAAATCATTTAATCCTGCCCTGAACCTCCCTTGACAATAATAAAATAAGTTTGCAGTTTGTTTAGTTTTATCGCACCATCTTGCTCCAAAACAGTGGTTTCATCTTTTCGCAAAGACAATACAGGGCAAACACCAAAGAGTAGACCACTCTCAATGGACTGGTAGACCGTTTCTAATAAGTTAAATCCAACATCATTTGCTTCATGTTTAAGCAAAATGTAAATAGTGGTGTGATAATGCTATCAAATTCCAACGGAAAATGGACAATGGAAGACTGAAAAGCAGACATAATGATTGTTGGAATTGTGGCTTGTGATTCCCGGATGACGGCGCCTACATGATAAGTGAAAGTGGTCTATAAATGGCAGTCTTCTCTTCCTCCCCTCCACGAGAGGTTGAAACCACTCCTGTGCAAATATGACCGTTACCACCTCATAGCCCCCTATCTCGTTTTTTTTATTGCCTTATATGTTACTCAAGGAGTACGAGTTCCGGATATGAACTTTTTCGCACTATCATTTAGTCTTGAGTATGGGAAATACACTAATATCAAGTCGTTAGAAAGTATTCAGACAGGCCCACAATGACAGTGGCGGTGACAGTGGTGGTGGTGGTAATGATGATGATGATGATGATGATGATGGTGATAATGGTGATGATTTGTTTCACACACACAAAAAAAAAAGTCGTCGATCAGTGTAGTGAAATGTAAAAAGTCAAATTTTCGGAATTAAAAATTCCTTCATCAGGAATAATATTAATAATAATAATGATAAGGAAGAAGAAGACATATGAGGAGATCTAAGGCTTTATAAGGGTGCTAATTTCAAAGAGTACGATCAGAGTTCACTAAAGAAAACAAAGAGAGAGAGAGAGAGGTGAGTGGAGCTCAGATAGAATAGGAACAAAGGCGTCACCCAGGTTTTGAGGAGGTGGGAAACAGACTGAGGTAAGAGAAAGATAAAAGGAGCTAGCTATGGAATACAGAAATTATCGCTGTAGAGTGGCAAACATGGTGTAAAGAAGGAAAAACAAAAAGAAAAGAAGAATATATATATATCCACCCGTGCTCCCCGGGGAGGGGGGGGGAAGAGACTGTCAAGGGGAAAGCATTGTTAAATACGTTTTTCTTAAATTAATTGTTAAATAAAAAGGAGCATATTAGGTCAAAAATGAAGTGGGGGGAGGGGGGGGGGAGGGTTTAACATTTTAACCCGGTGTCTCTCCCCCACACATACACGTACACACAAGCGCACACACACACACGCACACACGTACACACACTCTCACACACATACACACGCAAACACACACACACACACACATACACACTCACACACACACGCACCCGTATCTCACATACGCAAAGATACATACGTGCCTCCCATGACTGGGAGTTTATTTATAGACAAAGAAAGACAAACCACTACAGCACTACAAACCAGTTATAAGATTAATGTGAGAGATAAGATGCGGCTGCTTAAAAGTACAAGACCAAGGTGGTAGGGGTAAAGGGCGGATCCACTGACAATATAGAAGGGTGCTAGTAAGAGGGGGAAGGGTCAGAAACAAAATCAGGGAAGTGTTTACTTTATAGGGGCTCAAGTATATAATTTACAGTTTTTGAGAAAGGGTTCCTCAATATTGAGTCCCCCATTAATCTGATGGGTTTTAAGGCGCCACATCCATTTGGATTCTAATTGGCTTAGATTCTCTATAGAGGGATTAGGGACCAGCTCCACTCCCGTAAGCACCATGTCATCCACAGATTGGCCGGGGAGGTTGAAATGGAGGGCAACTGGTTGGTCTAATTTCATAGTTTTGACAGTAGAACGGTGGTTGGCAAAGCGGGTCCTCAGTTTTTGTGTAGTCTGTCCAGTGTATTGTTTTTTACAAATACGACATGTGATTACATAGATGACATTAGAGGATTCACAGTTGATATTTTATCTTATTTTATGGGTCTGGTTGGTAGTAGTGCTTTTAATGGTACAAGTGTTGTGGGCGAAACGACAGGTTGCACATCTGGGTTTTTTACAGGATGAGAATCCTGTTGTGTCCATAGCCGTGGTGGATTGAGCAGTGGGGGCTCGGATGCGGGTGCTGGTGATAAGGGAAGCTAGGTTGGGCGGTCTACGTCTCGCAATAATAGGGCTCTGAGGAAAAATGGATTTCATACGTTTAGATTGACTGAGAATAGTAGCCCTATCGTCATACCATTGTTTGATATTAGGGAGGTGTTTGTGGTGATTGACTACAAAAACTGTTCTTTCATGTTGTGTTTCATTCTTAATAGGGCGTAACAGCGAGTTTCTATCTAGGGGGATAACTTTGTTCAAGATTGGGGTAACAAATTTTTCTTTGTAGCCACTTTTTAAGAGGTTTTGTTTAAATTCTTCTAAGCGGTTGCGAAAAGGGGATCAGAGGAACAGAGGCGTTTAATACGCAGGGTGCCACTATAGACAACGGATCTAAAAATATGTTTCGGGTGATTAGAAGAAGGGTGGAGATAGTTGTGCGAATCTGTGGGTTTGGAAAAGAGATCTGTAGTGATGTGTCCATTTGAGAGACATAGGTGGACATCGAGAAAGGGAGTCCAATTTTCATATGAACAAACTGTGAATTTAATTGTGGGATGGATTGAGTTAAGATGGAGCTGAAGAGTGGATAGCTGGTTCTCACTGTTAGGGTACAGGCAAAGAATATCATCCAAATAGCGTTTCGTCCACAGTGGTTGGGATATGGAACGGATACGGGCAACTTTGTGATTCCAAAGCCACTGCATGAAAATATTAGCATATGACGGGGCAAATGGTGTGCCCATAGCCGTTCCTTGGATTTGTAGGTAATGATTACCAAGACATTCAAAGTTGTTTAGGGATAGTACCAATTTTATAAGAGTGCATATTTCATGAATTTGGTTAGTAGAGTAGTTGGAGTGCATATGTAGGGCTTCTTTGCATGCTCGGATGCCTTCGGTGTGGGGAATTGAATTGTGCATATCCACCACGTCTATGGTAACGAGAGTGGTGTTGTCGGAAGAGGAATTACGGCTGTTAAATTCAGATATGAAGCGGAGAATCAAGGGTATCTCTGCAGTAGCAATTATCGCACACTGCTGGAACTAGGGGGTTAAGGACCGAATCCAGGAAGTAAGAGGCTCTAGTGGTGGGGCCCTCGATGGATGACACAATACCACGGAAAGGAAGCGTCTGTTCCCTGAGGTTCAGAGACAAATCTAATCTATGAATCTTGGGAAGGCCGTAGAAGTGGGGTGTTTTAGTTTCACCTGTGAGAATATTATCTCTCAATTTATCAGAGATAATATCGAGGGTGTGGAGTTTATTTATCTGGTCTGCGATCAATGAGAAATGTGTGAGAGAAGGGTCAGATGAAAGAGGTTTATATATAGCAGTTTTAGAAAGGAGAGATTGAATACCTTGCAGGTAAGTATCCTTTTGGAGTATAACAGTGGATCCACCCTTGTCAGCCGTTCTTATGATTATAGCTTCATCATTTTTTAACAAATGGATGGCATTTCTTTCTCCTGGTGTAAGGTTATCCTTAGGAGATGTAAAGGGAGCAGTGAAGATATGGGCTTCATTTTCGAGTGTGTCACTAAACAAATCCAAAGCAGAATTTTTTCCGGGTGCTGGAGTCCACTTGCTTGGGACATACAGTTTGGGAGGGACATCATTTACTGGAGGAGAATCTCCGCACTCCGTCTCATCAAAAAAATGTTCCCGAAGACGGAGTCGACCGGTGAAAGCTCGTGTGTCTGCCACAAACTGGTTATGGTCAAAGTTTTTTTTTAACGTAGGACAAAATCCAAGACCTTTTGCAAGCAGGGAGACAGTGTCCGGGGCTAAGGCTTGTGATGTGAGGTTCATTATATTAGTAGTAAGGTTATAGGTGTAGGGGCCCTGTTCCACGCTGAGTTGTTCTTGTCGGTTTTGAATGATGCGCTGTAATGGTGATGATGATGATGATGATGATGATGATATTATTGGTGATAGCGATAAAGCGATGATTTGAGAGGAGAGATGGGATATTGACTGCATACCTATTGTTTGTGAGTGATCGTCACGGAAGTACTGGATACTTTCTCAAGACGTTCGATATATTTTGCCCTGGCTGGAGTATACCATAATGTAGTACTTCGAGAAGTACAGTGTCCATTTCATAAATTCATTAGAACAACTGTGCTATGAAAAGAATACTAACAACACAAAAGCTGCTCATGATTAGGAAGATCATTGTCAATAAACTTCTGTCTTTTATTTACCAAGCTGTCAAGACAATATTTAATGCAGCACTGTCCAGACTTCAAATAATAGTTTTTGAGACTAATTTTAGATTAGTAAGACTACACCGTACGGAAAGTACAATGTAAGATAGTAGAAAGGATGAATTTGCAGTGAAAAGCAGGAAAACTTTGTTACACTGTTTTTGGCCCAATTGGAATATGCTGAACATAGTTTGCTATTTACCTTCCATATTCACTTTCAGATTGTACTGAGGTTAGTAAAATTATTGAATGTCCCCGTCATGTAATGAAAGTTATCAGTATTACACTTGACAAAACAAGCTGATTTCATGAAATTTTCACCGATGGTTGCGGCAAAAATGACGACGTCACTTAAGTTTCACAGCTACGGATACTGTGTATCTGACGATGTTCGTTCAGCTCTCAATAGGAATCTGAATATCCAAATTCAAAAATTAAGATCGATCGAATAAGCCAGTTGAAGTATTTTATATTTTTATTGCCTCTGCATGATTTTGTTTTATACATCTGCTGACGTGGAATTCAAAGATTCGTACCGACGTGTTACACCCGTTCTCAGAGTACTGGCTAGACATGTTGGCCGCGCAGCTAGAACGTATTTGACGTAAGTATTTGGCCGTCACGCGCACAGTGGGTGTAAAACTTCGGACTTGCTGTGGGTTTTCTAGGCAGGCAGATGCGTTAGCTGATTTATTCGCATAACAGGCTGTCATACAGTTTAACATGGTCTGTAAAACGATTCAACTTTCCTTTAATAAACCACTCTCAATTTTTATGCATGCACGGTCATCCCAAACTATAACTTCAATAACCATTAATTCTGCTTCATTTTACTTTGTCCAGAGAAGTAATTCTCTCTCTCTCTCTCTCTCTCTCTCTCTCTCTCTCTCTCTCTTTCTCTCTCTTTGTTGCTATTTGTTTTGGACTGTCCTGTAGAACCAAATCATGAGCCCCTCGGCCCCTTCCCTCTGAATAGCTGTTGAGTGGCACGCTAGAGACTGAGAAATGGTCACTTGCTCCTGACGTCATATTACAGTGTAGGTTCGTGCTGCTCACGTCAGACAACTTGGGCTGTTAGGCCAACTATTTAGGTCGTAAACAAGTCGAGGGATGCGCGTGAATTGCGAAGTGGGAGGAAAGTGGAAAAAGAGAGAATAACTGGGCGGGCGGGAGAGGATGTCACTGATTGATTTTTGGCTGTGTGGGTGTACAGGCTACGGGCAAAGATTGCAGAGGACGAGAGGACAAACTTGTTGTGTTTCTTCATGCGCACTAAGAGAGCATTGCGATTATGGATTTGTGTATACATATTATTATGTGTGTATGTTTGTGTGTGTGAGGTGTGTATGCGTGCGAGTGTGTGTTTGTGTGTGTATGTGTGTATGTGTGTTTGTGTGTGTGTGTGTATGTGTATGTATGTGTGTGTGTTGTGTTTGTGTGTGTTTGTGTGCGTGTGTGTGTGTGTGTGTGTGTGTGTGTGTGTGTGTGTGTGTGTTGTGTGTGTGTGTGTGTGTGTGTGTGTGTGCGTGTGTGTGTGTGTATAGGAAAGGATATTGCATTGTAATTCATAACGGCATAATTTCTTGAAATTTAAACTTCCTGTGATTTAGTGATGATGTGGTATGGTATATGTGTATGCTATGTTTATGTGTGTGTGTATGCTANAGAGAGAGAGAGAGAGAGAGAGAAAGGAGAGAGAGAGTGCTTGGATGCTATTACTGGACTCTTTCTGCGTTGATAATTATTGCTGGTGAGTTGAATGGAAGGTGAATTATCTCATGTTTACATGGGTTATCTGAAAACTGTTGAGTGACTGGTGGTAGCTGAACCACTTCACATCCCACAGGTTGGCAGTTCGAAGCCAGAGAGTAATGAGTGTATCACAATCACCAAAATTAGGCCTCCCACGCACATACAGCCTTAGTTGGCCAACCAGTTGCTTACTGACGTCAAGGCATAGAAACAGACAGAATCTAGTGCACATATTCGACTTGATTACTTGGCCAACTCATGTCGGTTAGATTACAAGCGCGGGAGGACTTATCGTGGTTTTCAAATGGGTTGCACTGGGAATACCACAGTCATTTCTGAGAATAGGATTGTGGTTTACGAGAATAGGGAATCTTCTATTTTCAAAAGTGCTGTCGTAGTTGATGCAGAGGGTCACTTGTATGAAGTACCTCGATAGGAAAGAAATCTTATGGAAGTTGGTATGTTATGGGGGCTGGCTTCATAAACATTCTTCTATCAGTTGACATTGAAAAGCTTTTCAAGAACGAAAGGTCCTTCTATTACTGTGGTAATTAGGCCCTAAATTGTGAAATAATCAATGTATGTTCTATCTTTTTCACTTTCTTTCTATCTTTCTCTCTTCCTTTCTTTCTTTCTTGATTTCTTTCTTTCTTTCTCTCTCTCCTTCACACACACACACACACACACACACACACACACACACACACACACACACACACACACACACACACACACACACACACACACACACACACACACACCTCATATAACGTCGATTGTAATCTAATTTACCACATGGTTATTTCTGTTCAAGGTATTGTTTCTTGGCTGTAGGGGTTTTCTATCTAAAAATTCTGCAATATATTTAGGTCATTTACAATAATGGCACTTTTTCCATCTTTCACAGCTCTGTCCATCTCATTCTCCTCCTTTCGAAACACCCCTGTCTGTCAGATTCGTGCTCCCCACGACCCACGCATATGCATATATTATTTTAACCTAAGTACGCTTGGTGTAATAAATTTAATTTACAAGACCACTCTAAAATTCTCACGTTATCGGCGAGTAAATCTATATTCATAATGTCACAGTTTACATTTATAATGTTATATGGGCCTGCGGAGACTTTATGGTGCTTTACGGTAAAACAATCTTAATCTATATTAATTTTATATCAGAGGAATCACGGAACAATGCAGTTCTGTAAACAAGGGAATTTTGGAAGGCGCCCGCTAAGAGACTTATGAAACCACTCGAAGAAGGGACACACAAGTTCATAAACTTTTGCTCCTATGAAAGAGAGAGGCGTCATTTTTTTAGGGCATTGGTGGAAGGTTTAGAAAACTGACGGAAAATCTTAACTCCCCATTGTCTCGTCTTCAGAATAGCCACCAAATAGAGCGATCATCTGGATCTCAAGGCAGTGGTAGGAATTACCGTGATTGGATAAGCAACCGTATAACTACGTGCACGACACGTCCGCCCAACAATATACGGTTTTCGTTTTTCGCGGATATCTCCGGTTTGCTTTGATCAGTCCTTACCAAATTTTGCATTGCCTTAACAAGGAACTATTTTTTGATAGTTATAGACATGGAAATATAAAAGTGTAGTTATATAAAAAACTCGACCGAAAGGAAATCGCGAAGATAAGGTGGTTTACAGCTTCATGGAATGTGACGTGATGCCACGCAACTTCCCTAAACGCAAACATTTTTGATATGGATAATTGCAAAGCATGTTTTAACAAGAGCTATGTTTGACTTGGTTTGGACTTGGGGTAAATGCAATAGCTACATATAGTCGGTATGTCAATGATGCAATTTTGTTTGTTGTGAGGAATAGTTTTGATATGACTGTCCTGTTCGGCTAACTGGTCGTCTGGAGTGCCTATCAAGATAACTCCAAAAGTTACTGACCACCTTGAATTTACCTTGATAGAAAGGCTGGCTCTGTCTGTAATAGAAACATGGTTAAATCGAAATTGTATGAAGTGTGTAAAGTTGCAACTACGTGGGAAGACCGGTTACAAGGTCCTGTTATCCTTTTCCCCAGTTTTATGATATATGAGTAAATATGAACGTTTTGGGTGTCTAGTTTATTACCACAATTATAGTTTGCAGGCTCCATTTTTCTTCAAAAACGGCTATTTTTAGTCGCTCCGTCAGTCTTTCCATAAGTTAGTCAGTTTCTTGTGAAATTTCATATTAATTGAAAGACAACGGTTCTTTTTTCCACTCACCTAAGATATTTGCATCTTGCTGAAACAAGATCTGATCGTTCTTTTAGGAATCTTCGTCCACTTCTTGTGGACTGGATCTGAAGCCCAACTTTTTCAGGGTCGAATGGAGAGTTCCTTTTGAGACCCTGAGGTCGTGCTCGGTCTCAAGGATGCGTTTCAATATTTTGAGAGTGATGTATATTTTGTCCTCAAACAGTTGTCAAGTAATGGTTTCCGGCCTTTTTCACTGGATCTGTCATTGCTAAGGACTGGCAGCTCGTTCTTCCAGCGTCTGAGCGTCGTTGTTTTCACACCCAAGCAGGCACTGGTGCGTTTCAGAAGATTCTTCTTATTAGCTTCACGTTCGTGGTATCTTAGTACCCTGAGCGCAACTTGCTTGACCGCAGGATCGTATTGTCGAGGCATGATGTTCCAGATTTGTAGTTTAAATGTGTGTCTGCTTTCTAATGATGTGTTCAATTATGCACCAGAATGTTTGGCATGTTCATTAAAAAATGAGGTGTGCACTGATGCTTGAAATCGGGAATGTAAAAATGTGCACAAAGTTCAGCCTTTATGTTAGAGTACATGGAAGAGACGGGGGAGGGGCATAATCGGGGAGGTCGTGTATCAGTGTAAATTACACTGTTTGTAACTATTGTTGTATTTTACGCATGTGAAATGTAATTTGTCTGATCGCGGGCGTAGAATTTTGTCCATGGTTAACGGTTGCTGTCTGCGGTAAATATAGCTCTTGTTATGTCTAAACAACTAAACCATGGAGTGTTGCACTGACCGAATTATTTGGACTTGCTGTTATGTGAACTTACCGTGAAAAGAAGACTACTGTGAATACCGTAAAATTTATGTTTTTTGAAGCATCGTGTTTCCTGGTGGTTTTTTTTTATATACTTTAATGAAGAAAACTTTTTTATCTGTGACTGTCCACAAGTGAGTAAAAACGTCTCTGTTAAGACAAATTAAAACAGGAGGTTATGCAAAATTTGGCGAAGATTGATCAAAGCAAATCGAAGATATTCGCGAAAAACGAAAACCATATAATGTTGGACGGACTATACTAGCACTGTTCAACGTGGGCAATGTCGTTTGTGATGGGCGATGGTGCCATCTAGTGCCATGGTAGTTCTGTGTTGGTTGTTAACGATGACTAGCATATAGTGGAAATACAGCAAACAAACAACACACACTGACACAGGCAGCTGAATAAAACAGTGTTACAAGAATATGTATATCTTGGCTTCCTATTTATTGAAAAAAAAATCAAGGTCCTAATCTTTCTGTAATGACTATCCCAAGAGTCAGCAGGATGTCATTTTGTCATTCAATGTCACCTGATATTCGCAGTAGACCGTTTTGACCACAACAACCAAGTGAATGTAGACCGTGTTCGCTCGCCCTCAACTTTTTTTTCGCAAGCGGTCTTTTTTCTTCAAAAGAAAAAAAGGGTTAACATAATCTAAAATGAGGTTTCTTCTCGTGTCTAAATATCCAGATTTTATAAAGACATACAATGGCGCACGATTATAACAATAACAGTCAAAGCTGGAAATTTCCGATGCCTCATTATAACCGAGTTCTAGTGTATAAGTAATATGACATATATGTCTTGTAGGCGTAACTTACGTGTGTGCGATGAACGATTCAGATAATGTCCTATCATATTTAATGTAATAAATATTCAGGTGAGTGAATCCCCGAAGGCGATGTCCCTTGCGATAGGAAATTTCTGCTAGCTCACTCATAACGTACTGGTATAAGAACGGTACATAATTTGTGGAAATTTCCACTCTTCATCTGAGTGAATCGTGAAAGGACATTTTAAGAGGAGCTTTGCTGTTGCTGGATAGACTGGGAGTCAGCGCATGTCTACTTTACGTATCGCCTCGTGTCCGTGTTTAGATCAGTTCCACATGTGGCCCTTATGTGGCTTTAGCTCAATTTTACTAGCGTACATTTATAGTAAGAGGGAGTGATGGGTGATATAGGAGTGACCTATGACTTATGAGAAAAAGAGAGAGAGAAAGAGAGAGAGAGAGAGAGAGAGAGAGAGAGAGAGAGAGAGAGAGAGAGAATGAGAGAGAATGGGTAGCTAGAGATAGAGAAGAGTGAGGAGAAGGTAATGATTATGTTTTCTAATGAGAGAACCTGCATATAGGTTCTCTACCGATCTACAAATAAACTTGCTCGTTCGCTCTTCCACCAGCCTTGTAGCAATGGTTTGCTCGGGTGCACTCTCTCTTTCCCCACGCTCTCACCCCTCTCTCTCTATCCCTCCCTCTCTCTCTCTCTCTCTCTCTCTCAATGACTCAGTTTGTGTTTTGCGCTTAATCAAGCTCATTTTTTGGATTAGTAGACATTTTGTTCACTATGGCAGTGAGAAAAAGCAAAATAAGACCATGGAGAGAACAAAAAAAAAAAAAAACAGAGAGAGGCAGAGCGAGAGAGAAAGAGAGAGAGAAAGAAAGAGAGTGAGAATACAAGCCTACACGACTGGAGGAAGAACGACAGATCAGATCTATTTTTAGATCAGCAGAGAACCTAAGAGTATTATATTTAGGTTCTGTCAATAAGAGCCTAATACTATGTTCAGGCTCTCTCATTAGAAAAGGTAGACACTACCGTGCAGCAGAGACGTGAAACGAAAGTCCATGGTATTAATGAATGGATGGTCAATTTAAGAAAGTAAGGAGGCATGATTTGAAGAGACGAGCAGGAAAGACACAGGACTGAAAATGTAATGACAGCAAAAAAGTCCATGTGATGAGAAATCTGATGAGCTTTACACAAGAAACTGAGAAATGTACGAGAAAAAGAGGAACGAACTAGAGGAAAGAAATGGCGTAAACACTCAGAAGCAGTAGATCCTCCGATGATGAGGAGAGCAAGAGAGACAAGAAATAACGACCAGGGATGGATCCAAAGGGAGGAAAAAGAAAAGGGAGATGGCCGAGATGGAAGGATGAGCAATGAGAAAAATCGATTGTCGTTATGAATGGACGGAAAACTACGAGGGCAGCTATGACGTCAAAGCTCGGCACAAGGGGAAGATAAGCGTGCCTGTCGGGGTTAACTCTTCGTCAACAAACTAAATGGATCCTGATGCAATCGACCCGAGGTGAAGAAACGGAAAAAGGAAATTTCAATTCCCGGGCTGCCAAGAATACTTTGGCTATGGTCCCAGAATAGCTATGGATTCTAAATTCAGCCCACAAGTCTCAGTAAATGATGGCTGCTGGGAGGAAGAGGGGGCAGGGAGGAGATGTAGAAGGTAATGTATAATGAACTTCGCCTCTAACGGATGAATTACTGGATGGCATAAAAGATGGTAAATTTAAGGGTTGCTTGGATTTATGTCTTTCATAAATGTTTGTTATTATTTTCATAGCTGAGATTTTTTCTTCTAGATTGGAAGTAACACCGGCCACCGAGTGGTCACACCACTGGACGAATATTGTTCTCACTGTTTGATGTGACAAGCTTCGATAGTTTCCTGTGGCTGAGAATAAGGGTCATGCTGTGAGGTTCGAGTTAGAATGGAGACTGTATTTGGGTCATGAACAGAGTGACATAGAGAGTAAGGGAGAGGGTGAGCATCAGGGCAGAGGTTATGCAGCTTGTACCAATAGGACGTATTGAGAACTCTAGTTATCTTAATATTTGTAAATAACCATCACAGAATAATCGTTCTATCTCCATTCTGACTAATAAGACATTCTATTCATGTGAAGATAACGACGAACACTACAGACTTTGTAGAGCTATAGTGACAGAAAATAGGAACACCACCAAGGCAGGAAGGTCATAACAAAAGTCTAGATACACATCATATGTCATATGACTGGCTGATGCTATCTGAAACATTCAATTTATATCTTACTGCCAGATCTATTGGAACAACAACAAGACCAACAAAACCGAAACAAAACTTACCGAAGAATCAATCTTACTGTTGCGATTTGAAACACCCGCCTTCATTTGATTGATACAGGAATCTCACTTCCAGGTTTAGTAATGAATTACTAGAGGCAGTGGCATAACACCATAGGAGTCAACTGTGCCAATGCATCGCCTTTTTTCTTGAGACTGCGATAGACTGAGAGGAATATTAACATAACATAAAACCATTATGTCAATGAGCGATTAATTAATGGTGTTATTAATCAGCGCTCTTTAGCTTTGTATGGCTCTTGTGAGTTCAACAGGCTAACGTAGAAGAAAGCCAACGTAGGGAAAATAATGTAATACTTTATCCGAAAGTTCCGCATGGCCCTTTATTCAATTCGGCAAATTATAATCCTTTAATGAAATTACATGTACGGCCTTTGTTTTTAATTAAACGTGGAAGGCGGTCTTGGTACCACAATATTTGGCATTTTAAGCCATGATTAACCCGTGATCAGTGAACTTTGCTCCCCCTTCCCTCCCCTNAACCAGAGAAAACAACGGACATAAGAGTCCTACTATACCAAAGGCAACGGGCGAATGAAAGTAAAGCAGAGATCCTCTGTGCCATTCCAAAACATGTTGTGAGTGTGTGACTGCATTACCATCGACATTACCCCTCTAAACACAACCATCGAGATTATCGCAAAACACCTGAGTTGGCCTCTTCCTTTCTTTCTCTAAGGTCTTGTAGCTTGATATTGTTGTGTTAAAAAAGCCATGTTATTTGCACTATTAATGGTATCATCTTGCACTGCTGGATCAGATATTACAATCTTGCCTTACTAGACCTTCCATCAGAAGACCCGGGTCGCCCCCTTCTTTCCATTTCTTATGATGTACTGAAGCAGCCACGTTATTTGCAATGCAGCGTTTGTAGGATGTTCTTCTGCTGTTGAATCAGATGCGAAAATTCCCTTCTGATTGATGGACCATGCCTGATGCTTCAGTCTTGCCACGCACCCAGGGCATCCATGTTCCATATTTTAGTAAATCTAGAAAACTCTTCGAATTTAAAAATTACATTAGTTTTCGCACATAATATGGTGAATAAAAAATCGAAATGTCTCACTAAACGAATGGATCATTTGCTTTGTGAGCGGTGAACTCAAGTGAATACAGTGACATCTGGTGCCCCTATTCTGGAAGATCACAGTATCTCAGGGACACACCCTATGAACAAAACTGTCCCTAACTGGAGGCTCCTTACACAAACTGTTGTAACATTGAAGATACTAAAGATACGGTGTATGTGAGTCATAATCTCCTTAAGAGTCGAGAATGGACAGATAGCACAGCCCAGACACGTAGCTTCAGAGAGGACATTAAACTTGAGCACGTTGCACTGTGGGACTGGGCCAGGTTTTTCCCTGTCTTGCAACCGATACGATAAAAGGTTTAGAGCCAGCGATTTCACTTCTTCGAGTCATATTTCTCTCCGCAGACACCTATATCTGCCACATCATCAACAACCAGGCATCTGAGTTTTGCATAAGTGTTTCATCACACGACCTTAATCCGTCACAAGCTGAACTCCTACAATACTCTTTCCATCTCACTTTTTGTTGTCTTGTCCCATTACCCTCTAACTGCATGTCCCTCAGTGTTTATGGTAAGACATTCTCAAGGTAGAAAGTAACAAATATGGACAATACCGAAACTTATGTTTCTCGTCTCCGCCTCCCTCTTTTTTTCTATCCTTCTAACGAAATGCAGGGGTCAAAATGGTTCTTGTGACCTCTGACTCTTGTCGAGGATAGAACTGGAAATGTGATACCGCTTAAGGTCTTTGACACCCATTGTTTTTTCTTCTTTTGGCCCTATTAACATTTTGTGTTATTCTACATAATATACCACTGTGATTTGGGGAAATTTCTTCTATGGAGGTTAAGGTACTTCTTTTGCCCGATCTTTTAACGGGAAAAAAAAAGGGGGGGGGGGGGGGGG
>JAWQUT010000096.1:1385744-1401726 GCA_033807755.1 Ellobium chinense
TTTATTTAGATCACAGGTCATTTTACATATTTCTACACCCTAACACTGGCTGGCAGGGCCCCAAAAAGGGGGATTATATATATTAGCGGATTAATTAGGTGTACACAATGAGTGATTTGCCCTTCTAATAGGTGTCACAAACTTAAAGCCCGAAAGGGCGATATACATTACATGTTCCTGGTCAATTTAGAGTTGCCTCCTTGATCGCATCGATATCTTTCTCTATAATCTTTCTCGTAAGTAAGTCTCTTCAAACGTAATGGGAAGTTGGGTTTTTAGTAACTTGATCAATTGTGTATTTTTGTTTGTTTGTTTGTTTTTGACAATATGTCTTAGTGACTTGATATTCTGGGATTTAATAGACACTTCTCAGTTATTATGGATGTGCGGTTATCCGGGCATTGCAAGTCCCAACTCCAGCAGTCGTTATCTCAGCTTTCCACGTTGTTTTTTTTATCAGAGAAAATATAACAGACTGATCACATCATTGGCTTTTATTGGCTGATTTTTTTTTACTTTTGGAAGCTTGATTTGATGACGCAGTCACACCCCTATAATATTGTAAGTAAGCTTCATTGGAGTTCACTAATTAAGAACAGTCTATTTTCTTCACTGGTATAAGTGAACGTTGTGTTTGCTCTGTCTAGCGAATGAAGTCAGTAGAACGGTCAACCTTACGGTAAAATATGTCATATTCATGGAACGAAAAGAGAAAACAGCTCTAGAAGTGACGTGTGACAAGTCTACAACAAAATTTTGATACAATATCCAGCTCCTATCCCCCTTTTTAAGAGCATGCGATTTCTGCGATTAACAAATTTACTCTTTATTGAACGGAACAGTTCGTCACAGACTGGTCTTTATGAAATTCTATGTACTTCTTAATCTAAAAAAAAGGAGCTGTAGAGACTTTCGCTGAGGGCAACACAAAGTCAGTGCCGTAACTAGCAAAAGTACTCCGCTGAATGGGGTTGTATATAGGTTTCCAAATAGTAGAAAAAGCGGGAAAAGAAAATTTTCCCTTCTGTGTGTGTGCATATGTGTGTGTGTGTGTGTGTGCGTGTGTGTGTGTGTGTGTGTGTGTGTGTGTGTGTGTGTGTGTGTGTGTGTGTGTGTGTGTGAGAGAGAGAGAGAGAGAGAGAGAGAGAGAGAGAGAGAGAGAGAAAACTGGTAAAATATTGAACTGTTCATGCATTAATGTTGGGAAAATACAAGGGAGTCTTCATGAATGCCAGCCTCGAATATTGTTTCCTTAATTTAGTTCTGCACGGAATATCGGAGATGGATAGAAAATACACTTTTTCTGTCCGCTCTTTGGTGTGGAGGAACAAACCGAAAAGAAGCGAGTAAAAAAACAACATCATCTTTAACACAGTTTGGAGTGCATATTGTCTAAGAGAGCGTGTTGTCCGTTATCTTTTCTTGATAACTTTGCTGGTATCACAGGACGCAGACAGTATTAGGTTGCAGCATTGTCTTGTGTTTAACGTTCTTCTCCAGAAACAGGGTCTCGAGGACATAGCCTCATTCATTCATCTAGTCATTCGTTCATTCATTATGAGTAAATGAAAAACAATGGCTCTGATAGTTTTTATGTTCAGTCATGTTGAAGACGAAGATAATGGTGATAATGAGAAAGATAAGAATATAATGACTGTGATGTTAAGGACAATAATAATTGATTATGATAGTGATGATGATAAACATTAGCATGACAAAGATGCCTGACAATAACGACAGTGAAAATTTTGTCGTCAGTAAGAATGATGATGATGATGATGGTGATGAGGGTGATGATTAAAACTAAATATGATTCTGCCCAATGACACAAAACTTTCTGAAAAATGTATAATTAATTTATTAACAAAATGGTCAACGTTTCGTGTTAAACACTTTTTTCAAGACTGACAATGCAAGTTTAAGATATACAAAGAAAGGCAAGTGAATACATATCCGAGAGCCAGAAATAGAAATAGGAACAGAGCAACTGAAAGGGATTGAGATATGTTCATTGTCTGTTATTTAAAGCAACGGTATACATAAACATACAGACAAAATCACACTATCATACACTCATGTATCTGCATAAATACTCACTCACTCACTCACTCACTCACTCACTCACTCACTTCACTCACTCACTCACTCACTCACTCACTCACTCACTCACTCACTCACTCTCTCTCTCATACACACACACACACACACACACACGCACATATACGTACACACACACTTACTTACATACATACACACATGCACTCATACACTCTCACATACCCACATGAGCGGGCGCAAATCCACATGCTGGTGATGATGATGATGATAATGATGAAATCACTGAAAAAGATCTTGAAGGTGATTCTTTTTTATGCCTTCTTTTATCGTAGTCCAAATTTTTATGACTTCTATTTTTATGAAGATAACAAGTCTTATAAGCGAAGTGTCTGTCTGTCTGTCTGTCTGTCTGTCTGTCTGTCTGTCTGTCTGTCTGTCTGTCTGTCTGTCTGTCATCATCAGCCATTCCGGAGATCTTTTCTCTCTGCATACCGTCGCAGTCTTTTCGTCACGATATTGTCACTAAAGGATCCTTGAACCTACCTTTCCTTATCAGCCTGAGATGCTTTACCGATGGTTTATATACAAACTTTGAAATTTTCCATTGTAACTTCTCCGCTGGCTGTTACAAGTGTCACGGTGGCTCGGCTTCCTATATGTTGCAGTGGCGTCGCCAGTGCTTTTGTTCCAAAAAAGGAAGGGAGGCTTTAAAAGGTCGTTAAGGTTTTAGGAGCGTCGTCCTCCATAATCGAAATTTTACATAATGGTAACCATGACCGACAAAGTATTGGGCCTTTGACTCTGTTTACCTGGGAAGTTTGCGTGAAGCTATTAAGGGGCTGTCTTCCCCGTACCCTCCCCTCCCCCACTTCTTTCATGGTGAACAAAAATGGCTGTTGATGCCATGCCGCTTAATGACAGACAGACAGACAGACAGACAGACAGACAGACAGACAGACAGACAGACAGAGACAGCAGTCCACAGCTCCTCACGGAACTATGAACTGTGTGTGAACTGCTTGGTCTGTCCTAACTTAAAATTTAGAATTATTGTTTTTCATCTATTTTTCTTGATTTAACTAAATAGACTGGAAGGAGAGACTGTTGGAACAAACGTTGTTGGAACTAGCCACTGACTCTCAATCAGCTGAAGAAGAGATGAAAATCATACGTTCAAAATTTTGCTGCAGCAATCGAGATGGCCCTGGAGATGTTAATATTGCTAATCTGTTGCACTGTTATAAAGGTACTCAACAATTTGTGAGTGCGGGATAGAGCTGATCAGAATCAGCCAGCCAGCCAGCCAGCCAGCCAGCCAGCCAGACACACACACAGACAGACGGAGAGACAGACAGACAGACAGAGGAGAGGAGAACAGACAGACAGACAGACAGACAGACAGACAGACAGACAGACAGGCAGACAGCAGCGCAGAGCAGAGCAGAGCAGAACAAGCAGGCAAGATCTATTATATCGGCTAAATGGACTAGATTCAACACTAATGGTTGCAAAGTTATGGCGTCCGGAGTTCAATGACTCACTCGCTCTGTACTCCTTCAGCCATCGATAGTCACTTTCAGTCATACCTCACCTCATAACTGTCTTCACTCAGCTATCCAGACATCACCACTGCCATCATCACTGCTGTGTGTATTACCCTGTATACTCTTCATTTTTCCATGGTTCATCCGCAGTCCAAATGGGTGAGAAGATTCAAAATTTTGGGCTTAAAACGTTTAATTCAAGATCACAGAGAGAACCAAAAAATCTATAATTTTTTTTTGTTCTGTAGAGCACCATCTGTTTTTCAAAACAAATACCAAATAGCACTCTTCCCCTAGTATAATATACACAATGAACCCCTAAATTATTCCCCTCCTTTGGCACACTTCGAGTGGGAGAAGCTGTGGGCGTTGCCTTTTTTGACGTTACTGCAGTACTGAAATCGACAGTCTTTTGGGCCAAATGCAAGTTTAATGCACAGTTATATAAATTTACAGTAAGTTTCCGGGGTGTGTATGTGATATATTGACAGAAATTTCTCCGTGAACAACTCGCAATTATAACAATCCTAGGAAATGGTATGATTATAATAAATAATATACCTTGTTAAAGACCTAGAAACTGCCAGAAACTGCTGTAACAGCACTACAAGAGAAGTTTATGCCCTATCTGATTGCAGTATAGCTTAGAATGGCACTATGCATAGACGTGGATCTTCCCAGCAATATTTGGACAAACGGAAGGTCAAAGTATGATTTCGTGAGTCCAAGCCCCTTGTCTGAATTCCTCTTTAGCTACTGCTCATTCCTAGAACATATAGAAAAAAGTATACAAGTTTCGGGCTTCATTTGGAGCTTATACGTGGGTAGTGCTTAACATATCGACGTTCCCTTTTTTCCCTGGTGCAGATATGTGATAAATGATAAAAATGGGGTATTACATTAACTTAAAGTGTCGCCAATAATTTGTCAAACCTGCCTGGATATTGGTTGTAGATGAATACAGTTCCATTGTATGTCGGCAATGTTGTGAAAGATATGAGTACTTTTTAAAACCACGGTCAGGTCATTTTTTTTAGTGAGTGAGTCACAACTAAGAGATAGATGTTCATTTTAACACCCTTTCAAAGGAAATTCATTTGGACGAGCTCGATTTCGCCGTAAGTGAGTGAGCGTTTGTCAGTGATTTAGGAAAGAAAAGGGGGTGGGGAAAGGACCCAGGTACGGCGAAATCGAGAACACAAATTCATTTGAGTGCATAAAAATGCCTCCAAAAAAAGTGAAGTAATATTTACTTTCAAAGTACAAATCATGCAAATCTTTTGAGAATAATGAAAATACTGATTTTTTTTTTTTAACCACTTAAACTCTGCATATGGGTCAGGCAGATTTCTCACCTCCCGTGATGATAAAATGTGTCCTCTTATGCTCATGAAATCTTGAATAGTCTGGCAATTTAGGCCCCTATGATCAGTGCAGATGTCGTATATACTATAAGACTGAGAAAGTTCCATAATATATCAAGTTTTCAAGCGAGTGAGGGATTTTGTAATAGCTATTACAGAATCAAAATCGTGGAGATCTGGCTTCGCACGCCACCTCAGCCTATGCAATGTAATATGTGTGTGTGTGTGTGTGTAGGGGGGGGGGAAGGGTGGTGAGAGCTAAGGTCAGGAAAGCCCTAAGTAAAGGAGGAGAAAACAAAACAGGACGAATAAGGAAAAATAACATGAGGATGGAGATCCTGATCGATACTTTTGCGGACAAGATGGTTACGGCCCTTCTCTGTGATTCTATTTATGGAGGAAATAAAGATGACTGTAGGGAGACAATGACAATGACAATGACAATGACAAAAATATTTAATGCAGACTTTGAAGAGCAGGGCGATCAACTTGGATTACTAAGCTCATTACTAGTGATGACACTATTATTGTTATACGATTTGCCCTGTTTGGAAGGGTTTCTGGGCAGCAATCAATGCACTTGTTCATTAGATCGACCGTGAAGTAACAGAGACCCAAGTGGCACAAGTTTATCATTATTATGCGTAGGTGTTGGCGGAATATAATGAAGACACCAGTCGATGACAAATTCAAGGCCTCTAATACCATGGCATATGTAATTGTTGGATCAACCTCAACATGTGCGCGAATAGCAGAAACTTTCTCTTCCGTCACTTTTGAAACAGGACGACTCGGGTGTTCAGCATAATTTCAGGCTTTCCTGTCTTATTTACATTCTTGATACCATCCACAGATGAAGCTGAAGCCTTTGATGAAGCAGATGTGTTAAAATTTTGTATCAAATTTTCTTGATGTCATCTGTTAATGCATTTGCACTCTAGGAGCTATACTGCGCTCTATATCTGGTATTGGTGAATCAGGAAAAACTAATAATTACATAAACAACTGAAATGTATACGGTAAAGTAGATATCCGTTAATGCAATGTGCAAATTATACCTAGGATTTTTGTTTTCGGTTTCATAATGGCCGCTATATGAGGACTGATTTTCATCAGAACGTCGTCAAGAGTGCAGAAACTCTCATGGTGCCCTTTTTTAATGTCTCATCGTAAAATTTCCACTCATACCTTCAAACTAATCGAAATAAACTGCAAAGGATATGGATACTCACAGCGGAAAATGTCAACTTTAAAGTCATACTGAACATTGTAAACCAAGACATCTTGCATGGTAACAGCATTAATGATTGCAAAATAAAAGTCAACTGAATTCTACTGGCATTTTAAAAAACTGTAAGTGACGTGGCAAAAATGTTCAGTACAATCACAGTGGTGATATTCTTAGTCTGAAAACTATGAAATGCAAATGTTTATTAATTCCATTTCCTTTTTATATTACAATAACACAGTCTTCCTGACAACAAGATATTAGTATTCTTCAAGTGGTTTTCAAAAACTACAAAACTTAAATGAACTTGTCATGTCAATAGAACGTAGCTCTTTGCGATGTCTGTAAACTAATGATTAAGGAAATTACAATTTTATACCAGCGGTGTGCAGATAAATTGATTTGGCTTCAGGTACACTGTTCAAAAGCACTTTTTCAGATTTGCAATCTCAGTCTGAATGGCTTCCATTTAAGAAAACCCAGTGACAAATCCCATAGGGAGGAGTATTTACAAACAGACAATGGTCTAGACAGGTCGAAAGAAGCTGCGCTATGATTGAGATTAGAGAGTATGCGGCACGTGCAGTTACCGATGTTGAGCTAATCTTTTTCACTTTATTCCACTTATTTACACGTGTATTTTCGTTTGTATAGATCGTCACAGATAGGAAGACCCAGTATACTGTGTTGTCCTCACTTCCATTTCCGTTCCACCATCTACAATGATTTTCGCGCTGTTCAAGCTAAGGAAAGTAGCTTGCTATTACCGCGTCCTGTTCGGATCTATCATACCAAGCGAAGGCACATCGCGTCCGTCAGCTGTAGCCTTAAATACAAGTGAAACTGCTAGATCAGCAAGGTTGTTTTCTAGGCAAATGATATATTACATACAATAGGCCTCAGTACCTATATGAAGTTGGTTAACCGCGCGATGCTGGAAAACAGCTGAGTTCAATCATACTATGAGAGATAAAGACAGAAAGAGAAGGAGAGTGGTGGAAAGAGAAAGGCTAACAATGACAATATTTAGCTATAAAAATGTGTATTTATTTCAATATTTACGGTCAAATCTAAACCCGAAATAAGATTAATTCTTACTTAGGTCACGTAGAGGAGTTTACAAATCAAAGTGAACGACGCAACAGGACGTGAGGTAAGTTGCTGTGCGTGATCAGTACTCGCCATCTGCTCCCAACCTCAATCCACTCACATCCACCGGACGGGAAGACAAGGACGGTTACACCTCATGCCAAGTTTTGACTTCAGACAACATATTATTCTTTAACTCAACTGAAAATAAATGTTTGTGCTACGAAGCTGTCTTCTCCTCTCAGTGCACATTAATCGTTGGTAGACAGCAGTATGCATATTATTTTGAGTATTTACCATTATTGATCCTCTGTTGTACATGAATAACCCCATTTACTTAGAGTAGGCTTCATTTTGTGTTTTACTAATGTAAAATATAAAAAAAATATGCCTGCAACTTTTATTATCTGTCCTAAGAGCTAAATTATTGCAGAATAGACAAAGCATTTTATGATGATAGGTTTGATTATAATTTAAACTGGGATGACGTCTGCCTATCATTGCTGTCCAGTGGAGCTATTTATGGGTGATTAATAATAATATGACAATAGGTAATGTCTAAGTTCTCTAATGAGAGAATCTAAACCAAGTATTAGGTTCTCTAATGAGGGAACCTAAAGTTACTCATAGGTTCTCTACTGATCAAAAACTAGACCCAACTTTTCGCTCTTCCTCCAGCCGTGTAGCAGTGGCTTGCACTCTTACTCTACGTGATCTTATTTTTCATCTTGTTTTTCTCTCATTCTCACTGCCGTTGTAAACAACAGGTCAACTTAATACTGGATTCAGACCTGTTCTTCTTAGGCTAGTGGGCTTAGGACTATGGTATAACTCCACGCGATTGTTGACGGACATTTTTCATTTAAATATCCAGCCCAGGACTGACAGTGACCCTTCCTCCCCCGGCCTCTTCCTCCCCTTTCCCCAAATACAAGGCTATATGTAATATGTTTCATGACATGGACCCGGAATTCCTACCCAGCATCAAAATAGTGGTGATAAGGATGGTCAAAATAAACGAATGGGTTTTAAAAAGTTTGAAACAATAAATCTATAAACATTTGTAAAGATCTCTTTATACGGCCAACCTCTTTATGATGCCAATATTAGCAAGATCTCAGTATACGGTACGAGGTCTTATATACACCGGTAACTGGCGACGGACATAGGACAGTGACAGAATGCTAGTGATAAGCGTCTCTTGTAATGGCATAGGTATAGAATGATTCCCAGCGCATCTGCAAAAATCTCTCAGTAATCTGGCATGTTGGGATAATAATGATGTGAGCAACAACCTAAAATGTATGTGGGACTTAAAAGACTCATTATTTCAGTATTGATATGACCGTCACTGCTTTAGCTCTCCGCAAGGTTCATATCTACGCCATCTACTCTGAAATGTTTATGTGCATATTTTACATGTTTTTGGCCTGCCCTTCCCTTCACCCTCTCCCCGTTACAAAGCTGTAAAAACATCCATAAATAATAAATAATAACCCGTGTAACTCATTCCACAGCCACATTACCGTATCGAATTTCTAATATGGATTCAAACAAACAACATGTTGCACAAATAAGTAGCCCATTCATCAAATTCCGATTCGAAAGCAATTTTAGACCTGACGTCAAAGAATTCGGTCCCTATCCAACGGTCGCGTCATGAATGTAAGATAACTGGATTAATCCGTGAAGTAGGGTGTGTAACACGCGGCAGTGTATGTACTCAACAACATCTGTTGCACGAAAAAGTCAAGATGAGGGCAAGGTATTTCCATTATGCAAAACTGTCCTACGCTCGATATTGTTAAGTTTCGAACTAATCTTCTCCCTGACCACTGCACCTTAACCGCCATTTCCTTTTTACCTCTCAACACCATTAAAATTGTAGATGCCGTTTTATCTGAAATACTTTCGAAGTCCCGCTGACTTTCTTAATGCATCATTATGAAACATAGAACCGCTCCAATAAAGTGAAATGTTTCCACCTTCCATCATCCGATGTCACCGGCCAGCCGGGTGCAACCTCATCCTCGTGTTTGAAGCAAAGACAAAGCACCCATCTATTCTGTGAATCTGAGATTGTCATTGAAATAATATCATTTTTAGCTCAAACAATGTACCTTATCCTAAATGTTTTGTAAAATGTTCATACATAACATTATCTTCGTACTGTCACTTACTCCTCTTTCATTTGCAAGCATTGGCAACGTTAGCAGGTTCTCTTCGCTGATTATCTGAAAACCTACACAGTTTCACAGATTCAGCGCTCGCATATGCACAATGTATTACATCCAAAGGCAGTATCTAGTAAATTATTTTAAAAAAGGCCAACAAATTGAGAGAAAAACAAATGACCAGCACTATGCTGAAGTTTTTATTCTTTTTGCACGAGCGACTTCCCGCGTTTTGCCGTTATTTTTTACATTTTGCCTTAATTTGTTTACTCCTTCTCTTAGATTGAGCAAGAGGAAAGAGATCTAAATACTTCATTTTTTTTGTTTATTTAAATCAGAAGTGTCACTCCGTAGTGTATTTGATTGTTGCCATCGCTGCTGAATGACAACTTTATTGTGATATTTTATATTGGCACTACAGTTTTATGTGTAATGCAAAAAGATGTTGAAAGAGACGTAACAACATTTTTTTCTCTTCTTTTGACATTCGCATTAAGTACTGATGATTTCAGATAGTCAGTTGTTGGTGTTTGTGTTCTGATCTAGGACTTTTTTGTTTTACTTGTCTTCGTTTGTACCTTGTTTTTGTTTTTTTTAGCATGGCCAAAGCAATGGTGTTTCGTCGTTGGAGCCTATGGAGCCAAGGCATCACCTATGCATTTTTCATGATACTTTTGCCATGATGGAAAAGCCTAAAAGTGTCACCTTAAATGAAAACTGGTACTGGCCAAGGAGGACCCTGACCTGGCATGGTCGCAGATTCAAAGGATGTTCTCTTTTACTACAGCAAACTGATCTGTCCGAGGGTTCTTTATTTCTTCTTTGCCCCACGGCCGATCGACTCAAAATTCAGCCAAGGTACCCACGGTGCGTCTTGGTTGCTTTTGAGTCTCCAGCTTTCCCCCCTGGAATGCTGGGCCCTGAGGCAGAACCGGGGAGGTCGGCAAAGAGAGCCACCAAGTCTTAAGGCGGATGAGCTTCTTCCCCCTTTCCCTAGCACCGCCTGCCTCCTTAAGTGCAGCAAGGCAGATTCACTACAGAGTCATCGCAGCAAGGCTCCGTAAAGAAGGCCTTAACACTCAGCCTTCCAGCACTGTGGACATTACTCAGACTACTTAGAGCGAGGATAAGAACAGGCACCAAAACCTATGCAGACGTCCTCAAGGTTCCCACCCACCTGAAGCATACCAGTCATGATACCGACACATCATCGGGTTCATTCTCTCTGCGCTCTTTGATGGGTGGGCCTTGGCAACTCGATGGGTATGAAATTAACCACGTGCATGCTCAGAAAAGCTGGTACTGGCGTTTTGCTCATAGATTGAATAATGTGTTTACCAAATTTCACATTAATCCGACTTTATAAAGAATTAGAATCGATCAAAACACTGATTTTCACGTGATCCACGTCGGTATAACGAGAGGAAACGAATAAGAGGTGTTAAATGCGCATTCGGGGTTTGAAGTTCAGTCACCTCCGTAAATACAGAAAAGTACTCATACTTTTGGCGCGTTTTTTTAATGGTTGCTAGTACATGAGTAAGTAAACTACAAGCAAGGTTTTGTTGTCCAACTTTATCGCTGTTGCCACCAGTTGCCCATATAAAAGGTATAATGGAATAGAAACACATTTCTGGTAGATGTATACACGTGTAAAAATGGGAGTCTGTGCAGCACTAGTGTTGCTGTCATCATTGCTGTCATTGAAGTCATTACTGCCTGTGGCCTAACAACTGGCATGGCGTTATTCACTCTAAAACGCTGTTCACCTCATTCGTGGGACCGGCTAAACTGTGTCGTACTGTTTAGGCATATAATTATAATGTTCATTAATTGTCGTTATCGATGGTAAAAAAGCAGGCCAAACTGGGTCTCACTCAATTTTGGCATATTATAGAATGTGACCCAAACAAGGGATTTATGTGTATCCATTAACATGGGGAGATTCTCACAACTGTGTACAACGCATCAAATGATAAAAGCAAATCACACGAGCTGCAAAAAAAACCAAAACAACCTGGAAAAGGCTTGGAGGTGGAGCGGGCGGTTATTTGCTGTTTAGCTTAAGTATGAAGACAGCTGACAGTGCGATTCTCATGTGTGGACAGCTGTTGCTATCATTAATTTTATCTATACTGCTTATAGTAAAGCAAATACAGTAGAAATCGGATAAACGAAATCCGGTTATTCTGATAAAACCGCTTTATCTGAAGATTTTGAAATAACTTTCATGTATATTCTTTTAAATGCTCCGCTTTATGTACGAAAAATAAAGAGGTTGAATACAATTTAATCGACAATTTTCCACATCAATCATCCATATTTGCCCTCACGGCCTATCCTCACTGTTTGCAGTGACCGCCCAAGTCATAGCGACGCTTATCACTATCAGATGGCAGGACCAGGTAGTAATGTACCCGTGTGTCTTCGTTTGCAAGACGGCCATCAGAAAGAAACAAGTCTTTCTTTCATGCGATCTTAAGTAAACACTCACCACTAGTGTAATTGCGCCAAGGTCTGTTTATGTTGTTTGATAAGATGCTCAATACTTTACCAGCAACCAGTAGTAGGCTACCAATGCATCGCAACTCTTTTTTGTCAGAGACACTGAAGCGCTTGTTTACCCTTTTTCCCTACAGTGACGGTGAGCCATAGAGTACATACAGTACTACATATCCTGGTGCCGGTGTACCGTGATCAGATTACCCCCCTCAATTATTACCCCCCGGTAATCTGATACCAGTATCAAGCTACCCCCCGGTAATCTGATACCGGTATCAGATTACCGGGGGAGTAATCTCATACCGGTATCAAGCTACCCCCCCTGGTATGAGATTACCCCCTCCCTTTTTTCTATTTATAACATTTATTTATTGCCTGAATACAAATTCAAGACAGCAACAGCACTAGCAACACCAACAACATCAACAGCAACAAGATATGATAATTTTTTGAGTCACTAAAAAGTATCCGTTTTGGTAGCGTTTCCGTCATACAAGACCCCCCACCCCTTTTTTTTCCCTCTTTCTTTTTTTTTTTTTAACATCATCATACTTTTACCCTTTTATTCAAGTGCTACCGGAGATTATAGATGACGTTGTTCGGGTTTGATTCAGCTATATCCCCTTTCTCCCTCTCGTCATTTGTTTTTTTTAAAATTTGCTTTAATCTTTAATCTTTGCTGTTTTATATCCCTTTAAATATTTACCACAGATGATGTATGCAGAGTGTGAATGCAAGTACATTGAAGCTGTAGGCCTATTTGTTCCTGATTCAAATTTCTTTTAACATTTACACCAGCAATATGACTGAATCTTTTCATATAATATGTGTGCAAGGTGTCAATACAAGTATAATGAGGCTCAATTTTTAACAAGTTTAGTTGCTGATTCACATTCCTTTTTAACATTTACTCCAGTGAAATGCTTTTATCTGTTCATAATGATGTATGCAAGATGTCCATACAAGTAAACTGAGACTGAATTTTTAGTACTTTAATTGCTGATTCATATTCCTTTTAAACAGTAATATGTTTGGGTTGTTTCCTTTGATATGTGTGCAAGCTGTTAATACAAACATATTGAAGCTGAATTTTTGATAATACGTTTTAGTTTTGATTCAATATTCCTTTTAAACATTTACCACAGTAATTTGCTTTGATCTTTTCTGTATACATGTAATGATGTGAAAAGTGGGCAATATATTTTCGATAAAATTTTAGTTTTAGTTATACAGTATTCATATTAAACATATTTAGTATTATTAGTTTGAATCCTTTTGTGAATGTAAGTTATCAAGCGCTGGAATAGTGGGAGAAATTTTAGTAAAATATGTACAATTTGGCAACAAGGTGTCCACACTAGCGTTGTTTTTGTTTTTTCCAAAAAAAAAAATAAAAGGTAAAGTAATACCAAATTAAAAGTAGCAATGCCAATCGTGCCCCAATTGTCCTGACGGAAATCGGCTTAGAAAACAAAATGGACCCCCCCCCCCCTCATCAAAAGGGCCGAAAGTACAATACATCTATACCTTCTCATCCACCCCACACCCCACCCATTTCCCGAGACACCAATTTAAAGATGGCAACATCATACAATTGAACAAAAGCGCACATACACACAACCCAAAATTGAAAAAAAAAAGCGGACATAAAATGCGGTCAAATTGATTATTTAACAGAACTGAAATGCACATGTCACCTTCATCACCCCACTCCCAGCTACACATACCCATTATTATATCTACATATTGTGACAGGGACTGCGAAAAGGAGCCTAGTGGTCAAAAATTTCGTTGAAATTATAGGCTTACTCTATCGACTGCTTCGAGTGAACATCAGCTATCTTTACAAAGAAATAAGGTAGAGATAGCTGATATTCACTCCAACGACTGCTTGGAGTGAATATCAGCTAGATGAAGAAATAGAGAGGAGAAAGCTGATATATGATTAGAACAAACTGTCAGCCAAATTAACAATAACATAATCCTCAACTCTACCGATTTTAGAAGCAAAAAAATATGTCGATCCTGTCTTTTTAGCACATGTGGGTGCGTGCAAAGAAAAGGTGTATAAAATAAGTAACTATATAAACACAAATAACAACTTTTTATAGGGGGGTAATATCATACCAGGGGGGGTAGCTTGATACCGGTCTCAGATTACCTCCCCGGTAATCTTATACCGGTATCAAATTACCGGGGGGTAACTTCATACCGGGGGTAATTCTATTCCTTTACACCGGCATATTGATTTCCCTTTTTCTCAACGCCACTAAACTTGTGATATAGTACACCTGATCTATACATCCATGCAGCATGATCTCTCAGGGGATATGAAAAACACTACTTCTCTGTCTTCTCAGCTTCTGCTATGCTGCTTTTATCTTCAGTTTCGGTTTAACCGACGTCCACTGAATAACCTGCAAAGCCGTATTTCAATATCTTGACAGTCAACCAACAATGCCGACTCGGAACTGTGTCTACTGTTACAGACTTCAGCACTAATTACACTGGTGTTCAGGAGTCCAGCTGAAATTTTAGAAGGCATTCTCAAATTTCTCACATTAGAAGTAAGAAGCACATTGTTAGTGTTACTGATAGTTATTATAATACAATGCAAATCGGTTAACCACAGCTGGTTAATCAAGACAACTGCTTTATCCGAAATAACTGCCGTTTCCAAGTTTATCTCAAAAAGGAGTACCGTTAATACTTTTTAACTGAAATTACTGAAAAGTTTCTACATTCAAACATTCGATATTTACCAGTCACAACATTGTTCAAAGTGGCCAGTAGAAACAAATTGCTGACTGTCAGTGGCGTGGCTGCGTGTGTGTGTGCAATGTACCCCTGTGAATCCTTTCGCACATGATGGTCGTGAACGAGCAAGGAATAATAATACCTTTCGTTCATGCAATTTCAAGTAGGTTTAACAGCACCCCGTGCAGTCTGCTGAAATCGTCTTTTTTCCTGACAACTAGCGGGAGACTTTTGACGGGTGGCAACTCTGCTCCTCCAAGTGACGCCGAAAAGCACGCCTTGCCCCTGCCCCTCTTTTTTCCCCGACTGTAACTTTACCCAACGGCATCATTCGTTTAGCGGTGCTTTAATTTTTCAGAACGCATTTTTTTTTTATTATTTTCACTCAGCGGCAATAAAAGTGTAGGTGCATGCATCGCAATTTTGCACCCAGTACAGTTGACAACGGTTAAAACCAAACGCTTAACTGTCTCCCAGAGAATCTTGGTCACAAAGTACCGCAAATTTCTGCGTTTTTTTTGGTTTTTTTTTAGGCTTTGCTGCAAGTTTGTTGCGACGTGGTGATAAATAAAAACCATGGTACGGGGCTATTATTTGCAAATTTTTGTGTGTGCAAATATTGCCACATTTTGCAGGCACGTTTTGAGGTTTGAAATGCATTTTCCCACAAGGAGAGGCTTAAGTTAGGGTTAAACAGTTTCGGTTTAGACAGAGATCCTTGAAAAAAAGTAAATAAAACGGGCTTCTTGTTCCATTTCGTTTTAGGGTACTTTCGGGATTAACCGTCTTCTTTTTACCGAACCGTTGTCTTCTGTATGGTAAAACTATACGCTTAAGCCATGACATTTCTTTTTTGGGCCATGCTTGTAAAACTGGCGCTCATTTATTAATTTGAATAAGTTTAATCTGTAGTAACGATTTGTTCAGTGCGCTTCCACTGTAGGTACATGCATTACCTATAAAACTCTTGCTAGACTAGAAAGGACATCATGCGAACTTCATTCACAATGGCATACATGAAATTTACAACACTAAGATGCTAACTGATAGAATGACATTAGTTTTATTTTCTTGCACACACCAGGCCGCATTTATCATAATGCATGTACACTGCCTGATCACAACATACATTATTGTTCAAATACATGCAGTCCCACACATCATCTTATAAACATGGTACACGTAGTAGAAATAACATTCCGCAAACACATACAGATTATAGCAATATCCTCTGCGCCGTCAGTCAATAGTATGGATTGCCCCCCC
>JAWQUT010000096.1:1401733-1422233 GCA_033807755.1 Ellobium chinense
CCCCCACTCCAATATGCGCTACCTTGGTGGTGACCCTAATTTCTCCTCGTCATGGAATATCCCAAAATATGCTTCATACAAAATGATTCAGTAGGTCCTGTCATTTCCTACTGTAAGTACTAAGCATGTTTGGGTGTACAGTATTACATTTACACTGGCTTCTGGTTACTTTGACAGAATATTAAAAACGAGAAAACTTTTAAATCAAGTGACAAAATTGTTTTAACAGACAGGAGTTCTGTGCACTGGATTCTGCAAAATGGTGGAGGTAGAGTTTCAGATCTAGATCTTAAGGAGTGGAGACTACGTCAATCTTCTATGCAGATCATGCAGTTTGCTGCTCTCGAACAAGTTCTTATTAACACTGCAGTCCTCACTATCGCAGGATTTTAACTTCAAACTGATTACACCACCGTATTGTTGCACCACAGGTACCCTGTCCATTGTCTTTCGCCCAGGCACATCCTACCTGTCTGAAGACTTACTTCTAACTACAATGCAGAAATCTCTCTCACTTCTGGTGTCATCCTGTCTTTGTCGGCTTGAGAATTGGTTTGTGTTCAGCGCTCTACTAGTAGTAGTATGCAACATAGTCTATAGTGCCTTAATCATCAAATAATAACGCATCTCTATACAACACTGTATTGGAACTAGTGTTTTGATGTCAAACCCAATAGCTACTGCCTGCCTATCCATTCTGCAAAGAACCCATACTTACTATAGACTAGCGAGAATGATTAGGATTGTACTGTTTGTGAATGATTTTTATATTTCTGTGAAAAATGACTGGGCAGAGTGACACTTAACTCGTGTAATGTGTGGCAGTAATTGGGTCCTTTATGATCCAGGGGCACCTTAAAATGAGTGTAATTCCGTTAAAAACTGCTTCTTGAACCTGTGCTTGGGTTGTAATGGTGGTGATGTTGGCAGTGGAAATCATGGTAGTAAAGGTGGTGGTAGAGGTAGGATATAATTGTAATTAAATTTATAATATAGAGTGTCAACTGGGATTGTCAGTAAAAGGTTTTTTGTGACCAAAATGTTTGAAATCATTAATGCAGCAATACTTTCTATGGGGAAAAATCACTTTCCAGTCAGACACCTTTGAAGGGACACCAGTCTGCTGAAAAAGCTAATATAATATGCAGATCTAACTGACATCATATTTACAGGTACCCTAATGTAAACTATGAACTGAGAAATAAAACATTGGGCTACCTGCATTAACCCTTTCTTTCCCAACAAGTGTCCACTGAAATGCCTTAGTTCTAGGTTACCGGTACTGGCACCCTGTTTTTTTCCTCTTTTGGCCCTAAAACCAAAATGTGTGATTTATCAATTCTACAATGATTTACGAATATTTTCCCCATGGAGATTAAAATACAGTAGGTACATACTTTGTTTGCCTGATGCTTTAAGGGGAAGAAAAATGGGGGCCATCGCCTAAAATTTTTTTGCAAATCTCTTTCAAAAATAGTCACTTCATCTTCTGATTTGATCTCCAGTTTTTCATTTATTGGTTTTGATCCCATGCTAATATATGTAGGCATATTTTCTTTTACAAGGCTCAAAGTGTACCTGAAACTAGTGAAACTTTAAACTTGAATGCTTTGTCTAGATCACAGGTCTTTTTGCATAATTCTACACCCTACAGTGTGCACTAAAAGCAGATTAATTAGGTTGTACAAAGTGAGTGATTTGCCCTTGTAATAGGTGCCTGAAGGTTTTTGGCACCTATAAGAGGGGCAAATTATTCATTGTGTACAACCCAATTAATCCGCTAATATGTAAAATCCCCCTTTTTTGGGGGCACGTCCAGCCAGTGTCAGGGTGTAGAAATATGTAAAATGACCTGTGATCTAAATAATGCATGCAATTTTAAAATTTCAGATACAATTTGAGCCTTCTAGATAAAAAAATAAAGTGTGTAGGCCTATGTATTCGCATGCGGTCAAAACCAGCCAAATGAAAAATTGGGGACCAATCAAAATTCGATCGAGGTGACCTTTCTCGAAAGACATCTGTGAAAAATTTTGGGCGTTGACCACCCTTTTCCTTTCCATTTAGAGATCGGGCAAAAGAAGTACTTTAACCTCCATGGAAGAAATTTCCTAAAATCACAGTGGTATGTAGAATAACACAAAATGTTAATAGTAATACTAATATATGGCCAAAAGAAGAAAAAACAATAGGTGCCAAAGATCTGTAACTTATTCTAAATATTACTTAAAGGGAAATAACTGTCAAAGTTACTAGTCTACATATTGTAAAACATCATATTATCTAAAAAAAGGTTAAATGCACATTAAGCTCTTCATAGTTCACATATAAAGTGAGGAAAAAGTTTATAAGGAAAAGATACATAATATGGCCTGAAAAGACAGCCAACGACACACTTGCTTTATCATCACCACGCTCAACTACCACATCAACATCACTCTCATCATCTTTGCTATCTCTGTCTTTCTCTAAACCACACCTCTCACCATGATATTCAATGCCAGTAGCATTATTGAATTGCTTCCATTGTAATTTATCTCATGGCAACACTTAAGAATGAACACAGCTGACAAAATTCTACAACAAATCACAATATTTATCAATTTTTGTTCTGCAAGCAGAAATGTGTACAGTGGAGCATGGTCAATGGGTAAACCCTGGGACTGACCGAAAGTTTACTTACTGTCAGAAAGAATCATTAACATACACATACCCTTATAAAGATGAAAATAGTGAATCTCAAATACAACGAGCTCAGATTCAATGAGGAAATGAAAATCCCTGGTTTTTCCCTTTATTTGTAATACTAATAGTAAATGTACCTCTGATCCAACGAATACAAAATTCTAGCAACCTCGCCTCTAACATGACCATCAACCTGAAGTCAGGCTGTCACACATCCTTTTCATCTGTAATAAAACTGTCAGCAACGAGCAACTCCTGAAGGTTTACGTAACAATTGCCAATATCAGTCTACAACTTACAAGACTGAGTCAACATAAAAGGTTACCAGTAACAGTTGCATGAGCAAAGGAGCAGAGCAGGGAGGAAGGAGATGGAGGAAAGCGATAGGACCATCTGGGTGATCAGCTGAAGAGTAATTAAAGTCTCTGCAATGCAAGGGTGAGGGGAAGGGAGGGGAATGGAGAATGGAACGATGAAATAATAATTAATATACTCGGCTGATGATTGGCCAAGCCTTTTGTTTGAACCAATCATTGCCCTAGGTGAAATTTCGATCAAAGGGGGTGGGGGGGGGAGGGTTCACTGACGGTTATCAATGCTAAACAGCATTATAGAGCCGATGGTGATCGGGTCCGAGCCGATGGTGATCGGGTCCTATAGAGAACCGATCACCTTTATAGGCCATTGATTGGTTGGGATTTTCTTCTTGTTGTTGCTAATGTTGTTTAATAGCAAATACAGAAAATTCTATACCTCTGCTGACTGTTATGAGCCATTTTGATTTTTACTTCAGAGGTTTAATTAAGGTTTTTAATGCGCTACTTAACAACATTAGGCTTAGCTGCTTCTTGTTCTGTCAAAGTTGTGGGCCTCGAAATTTTGATTTGCACAAAGAAGCGCGATGACAGAAGAGAAAACATTTTAATAGTTAGTCTAATAGGAAAGTCATATCATAGATGAAATCGGTGGTAGGAAAACAATAATTTTACATCCAGGACACAGTTAGAAGCAGATGAAGGTGAGATGCTGTAATAGAAGATTTGCCACTTAAAAGGAGAGGTCCATCATAGTTTCAATAGCTTGTTTATTCTTTAAATGATAAGATGCACGGCATTTCAGGGTTTAAGTTATGTGTTGTGTTGTACTCCAGCAACTACTCAAATCTCACCCACATGAATAAGGATGGGATCTTAAAACCCATAGATTAATCTTATCCCGGGAATAAAAGTATTTGAATACTGGGTTCGGGGGTTTAGTCCCAAGGTCATGTAGGCTACATACTAATAGTCATCATATTGATGGAAGGGGTAAACTGGTTACGGCGTAAACTGGTTACAGAGTTGCAGAACTGACATCTTTGCACTCTGGGCAGACCCATACGTGCTTAGTCCTCGGCAGCAAATGACTAATGGTGATGCCAATGGTGCCGGTTGCCCTGTGTGTACCCACCTGTTCCTTCCTCACTGTAGCCTTTCCTTTTGACCAAGCACTCTTGTAATCACAAACTCTTGCAGTCTGAGAGCCACAGCCTCCACGATTGATATGTCTGCAGATAGGTGACCTTTCAGTGACTTTACTATGTCTGTCTTATCCATCCGTAATGTCCCCACCACAGGGGCATCAGCCACCAGTCGATCAGTTTTCATTATCATGGTGCCCAGCATGTAATGGACGACAGATCCTTGTGGTTCCGTGAATCTGGATGTCAGCAGATAGTCCATCCACTCATGCTGCAACCATCCGTTTAGAACCTATAGGAGCATGGATTGTGAGTCTGTCACAATGACTGCCTTTGCTACTGTGGTCTCAGAAAACCACCTCAGAGCCACGGTGACTGCCTCCACCTTCATTCTCATTTTGGAAGAAGTCTTTGATTACTCTCCACTCTACTTGGTGATGACCCTGCCTCTCACTGTGAAGCCCTATCCTGATTTCTTGCCACGCAGCACAGACCCATCTGTAAACATAATAGCCACGTCTTCCTTTGAGTTATCAACAATGAATTGCTTAATCTTGAGGTCGACTCTCCAAGGGAACCACTTCCTGCATTTCCTGCCAAGGACGATGATTACTTTCTGGAAGTCAGTCTTGTGATATCCAAAGTTGACCTAGTCCTCTCCCTTGACTAAGTCTTTCTCTGAGGGGACCAAAGCAGTAGTATTTTTCTAATCAGCAGCATTTTTCTACTTGTGCCATCCATGACTTAATTTCTTAAATCCTGTGCTGTTGATGTTGGCAGTGTTTTCATGTAGTGGATGTCTCGTCCTCCACTCATCACAATTAGCCTTGACCTTGGCAAGCATGTCTAGATTTTATTGACACGAGTCCCAGTATGTCTTATTGTCACAATAAGGGCTTCTCTAATGCACCCCTAACGATGTGCATACCTTCATTCTGGATATATTCCAGTTGATCACACTGGTGGTGACAGCATGAGAATTCCAAGGCCACAACTTACCAACGCTAAGACCAAATGATGGGGCAGAAGAGCCAGTCGTCTCTATTCCAGGTTCACAGCTACTGTTGATTTCAGCGTTTCCATTTCTGAATTATTTGCTCCCCATAGCGCCTATACAAACAGGCTGCAACCAAAGGTCACCCTGAGATATTTAATTCTATTGCATTTTCTATGTTATGTCCCTGGAAAATGATGACGGGGAGATCAGCCACGACTAATAAAATTTACAGAGCTGACCTTTTGCAGGTTGTCTTGTGACCTAGATTCATCACTCCACAAAGCGATGGCTTGCATCGTTTCGTGAATGCTTGTGACCATCTCCTGCCCATCTGGATCAGTCTTATATATGAGGATAACGAATCCGTGTCACCCTACCAGTGTCAATGTTGAAAAAGAGGATCCCTGGGACAATCTTGGACTTGTATATGAGCTCAGACGTTCATGATCCCAACTGAAGGGGACTTTTCTATATCCATCATCAGAGCAGCTGCGACTCAGTTCATATGCCATGTATCCCAGTCCACATATATTGATACCGCAGTCCATCAAGGAGTGTATCAAAGTCTCCAAATCCACATTATTTTTAACCCTATTAGCGCCCAGTGCAATTGTCCAAATGGCTAGGGGGATTTTGCTGAATTTGATATATGTTTTTATTTTGTTCTATATGATTTGCCAGTCAATTATACTAGTGTAAACAAATATATTTTTGGAAAGGCAAGGGGGTGATTTTTTTAAAAATTCACCTTTGGTCACCTTCAAGTCATTTATGTGATCACATGACCTCTCAAAATTCAAAATGGCCGACAATTTTCTTTTTCTGTCATCTTTGGGCTCACCAAATGTATGAATAAAATCAAGGAAGCCCAAAGTTTACTGTCTCATTAGATAGATACATTCATGCCCTTTCCAAAAATATATATATATAACTTCAATAGGTTTGTCACTATCATTGTCGTCAAGATAAAAAACCTGGAAGCTATTACGCTATCTCTTTATCTTGCATCAATGTCAATGGCGTACTTTCGCTTTCTCCACCTGACACTGTTCCGTTTTTTTCAACGCAAATGAGGCATCATTCAAAAGCTTATTCAGTTCTGGTTGAAACGGAATAAGTCTTGGGGGGGGAGGGGTTAAGGGGATATAACTATGAAAAATCGCGTCCCGCAAATAAGCTGATTAAATCGTCGAATTCCGGCATTTGGCCCTGGGGCGTGACTATATCGCCGATTATATCGGCAAAGAGCGCTATTAGGGTTAAAGTATCCTCCAGGTCAATGGCTTTAGGTGTAAACTATTAACTGAGAAACAAAACATGAGCCTGCCCACATAAATCTAAGCCTACAGTATGATTAACCTTTTCCGCCACACGTTATTTACCCAGTGACTCAGAAAGACTGGTTTGAAAGAGAACATCATATCCGCCACTCATGGGTCTACTACACCCAGTGACTTTTTAAAGAGAGAATTTCTATCCGCCACTCGTGGGTGTAAAAGACCCAATCGACCTAGGCCTATCAGGAATGCCAGGTTGATATTGAACGAAGACAGCTCAGGATGCCAATAATAAATCCACGATTTTCACGCATCCTGTTATAATTTGCAGTAAACATGTCGCCGGCTATAAAAAGTGAAATGATACTTAAAATCTTAAATCAGAGAATCAGATTTGCAACCTGTTTTACGTTTTATCCTGGAACTCGTTTGGCATCACTTTGAATGGTATGAAACTGGCATCAAGGCAACACCAAGTAACATCGAACCTTCGAAAAGGAGGCCCTACGAAAAGGAGGCCCTACAAGAAGCATTCGCCATGAGAAAGTGAGTTGATACAATCTACTCTTCTTTGCCAATAATATGAATAGCAATAGCAGAATTGTGCGTATATTTTTTTCTTTCTGAAGTAATCGGTTCAGTATTCTGTTTGAAAGATTATTTTATGGCTTTGCTGTATTTAGATGTGTGTGTGTGCGTGCGTGCGTGCACATTTACTGTTGAATGCATATTTTATCATACATTGTGAGACACCTAGATGTGCGATATGTTATCCAGTACTAATCAATTATCATAGCAGATAACATTACACTTTCTAAGTTTTGTTTTGATTATCTGATTTTCAGCATGGTATTTCCCAATGGTCTTGGGGCCATACTGTCTGAGGAGCCTTCCTCCAACGGAGCAGTGGGCAGGAGACAAGTCTATAAGAGACTGTGTGGTATTTTGAAGGTGAAAACATCTTGCACTGGCTCTTCTATTGTACTCTACTCAGCTGTCCTACATTTTAGAATCAAAATGTCCCAGATAGATTTATTGCATTTGCCCCATTTTGCTATAACCACCACAACAACCATTATCATCATCATACCCTACTGTTTACTGAGGTCACTGTGACCTTGGATGGTTGTGCACTACAATGACTTGACACCATAATAGGTCTACTGGTTGGCTGGTGCGGTAGTGAAACGTCCATCTATAAGAAATTTGGGACCAAAAATACTGCATTCAATATCAATGTTTATGTACTAAGACTAAGAGTGTCCATAATAAGTGTGCTCCACTGTCTGCTCATTTATCGATTACAGTAGCCTGTAGATGGTATATCTAAATACTGGTGAGGAAAGGAAACAATGCGGTTTTCAGACCCACTATAAAATTAGTACAATTGGGCGCATCAACTAGGAAAGGGTTAAACATTCAGACAAAACAATAGAATGTTGCTTTCATGACAGAAACTACTAACACAATGTTGTGATGCAAAAACACAGCTTTGGCTGGTTTGACCACTTTTTAACAACTGTCATGATTAACATTCCTATGTGTTGCTCTTATCCAGACTTACACTGACTGCCTGCATATATCATTGTGGTGAATGAAGACATGTTTTTCAATACCATGAAGATGTTGTTGCATCATTTCCAAAAATTTTAATAGACAGTGTATACACGAAAGAACACTTATACTTTATACTCCCCACATTATACGTCAACACCTTTCAATCTTTTCTTGCAACATCTACAATAACCCAAAAGAGACAAAATTCTGGATGGCATTTTCATAACACCAGGCAACTGCAGCAAATATGAGAAAAATAAATTATGATATAGGCTCAACAATGGTTGTTCTGATCTGAATAAACAGAAATATTCAAAACTGATTTCATTGCTAGTGAAGTCAATAATGTCTATGCAGTGAGACATGTGAATGTACTATTGTTTCCATGGAATAATTAAAACAGTAAACAAAATCCCAATGATTTCCCTACTCCTTCCTGCCTGCAAAGTGAATGATCGCCAAGATTTCTTAAGTTATGAGAGAATGTCAAATGTCCTGTCCCATCAATAGAAATCATTGTTCTTTTAAACACAGTCATTTCCAATCAAGCAGTGACATTCAACATTATGGGGTGTCTTGTCCACATGGTAGTAGTTTTTAAAACACATCTATTCAGTTCAAAGGAAATAAAAGGCAACACCTTCATAAAATAAAGTCTTCATACAATGGTCATGACGTTATGCAACACTGTGCCTTCATACAGTGACAATGTCTTCACACATTAACAATGTCATCTTATAATATATACAGTGAAACCTCGCTATACTGCCACCCGTTATACCGCCAGCTTTTCGCCGTGGAACAAATCTGACACCTATACAAAGTCACTAAAAATCTCGTTATACCGCCATCCGCCAGCAGTTTAACTGTTACATTCATAACTTGAGTAAAGTAAATATTGCTCGTTATACCGCCAACGTAAATTTAACCCCATCTCCCCACCTCTACCTAAATCCAGCTAACAGACGGAACATCACTTGGCGCCACAGTCTGTGCTTGTTACTCAAACCACCAATCCTATTACACACTCTTCACTTTTCGGAAGCGAAGTCCTGATAGGCCTACTGATGGGGCATGCAGTGGGAAAGGCGGGTCACAGTTCAATCTCCTCTCGCTCAATAGGCCTAGAGAGTTTGCGAACGAACGTAAGCGCGCGCGAGGTGATGCTTCAACAGGTTCGCACCGGTCGCGGGGTACGATGCAAACAGCACACATTGATCTATGATGTAGGCCTAGCGCTCGTGTGATTCTCCGACCCTGATGTGTAATGTGTAGTAGTCAACTTCTTTTCTTATCATTCTCCAACTTGACACATACGCTTCCAATCCTTAGTTCTTGCTTGTTTTTAATTTTAACTCTATTGTTTTAAAGTCAACTCAAGTCCTTAAAGTTGTTTTGTTTACCTGATGGCAGAAAAACGCTCAAGACTCGCTCTGACTGTGAAAGAGAAGCGCGAGATAAGTGAAGGTTTATGTCTAGTGGAGAGATAAGGGAGATAACTGCATTAGTTTAGACATGTTAGCCAGTCCAATGTTGGTAAATTACTTATTTCCCTTGTTCTACATGGTATTTTCGTTATACCGCCATTCTCGTTATACCGCCAGTTTTCTGTTTGCCCCTTACTTGGCGGTATAATGAGGTTTCAGTGTATATGAATGTTACTAATGTATACAGCACAGGGCCTAGAATACATAAACTTTATTTCGTGGAATGCAGGCTATTACTTTGAATGTCTTATGTTATTCTGATACATCTCTGCTAAAGCTCCATAAATCTACCTGGATTTAAACAATTTCTGAACATCTCGAGGGTCTTCGCATTGACCGGCCAAGCTCATAGATGATGTGAAGCAGCTTGGCTTGTTATAGTTATATGCAAAGACTGTCAATGTGCTGAATTGATAATTAGTTAAAAATGTCAAATCTATTTACTGGTACTTCATACTGCATGAACTTTCCAAAAACCTACATAAGTATGGATTATAGAAAAGACAGAAACATTTACAAAATGGTGGTAATTGCAAAGATCCTTATTTGCTTCCATGTTGTCCATTACTGAGTGATATCAATAAAACTCATCCTCCTCCTCCTCAGTTTTGTCTGCTTTACTCTGGACTTGTATCTGGCTTTGGTTCTTGTACATTTCTGCCACCTGAAGTGAAAGGAAATTATAAATAAATGTTAAATATTTTATATTTTACAAATCTTTACCTCTCTCGTTCTCTCTCAGGCACTCACAGAGAGAGAGAGAGAGAGAGAGAGAGAGAGAGAGAGAGAGAGAGAGAGAGAGAAGAGAGAGAGAGAGAGAGAGAGAGAGAGAGAAAATGAATTTGTTGTACATGTAGTTTAATCACCTGGAAATTTCAGTAGGCTACAGAACATGAATGGTGATTTTTGTTGTGGGGAACGGGATGTTTAATCTGGTTTCAAAGAAGCATGTAAGCCTTATCACCACATTCATGCAATACGAATGATTGTCACCCTAAAATATGAACCATCAATGGGTGAATCTCATTCATTGGCTGTGATGACTGGTTGTGCAAGGATGTCACTCACTGCATAAATCTGAGAAAGGAGGGAAGGTATTTAACTGACCAATGGATGGGCCAAACCAGCTCAATGACAGCTCTGACCCTCTCACAGGTAAGTGTGGGACAAAAAAAAGGCATCTAACTGACAAGCGGGCCTAGCTGGTTTGATGACAGCAGTTTGCACCAAACCGCTGTTTGTCTAGTAGCTTTCATCACTTCATGGGTGATAAAATGTAACAGTTCTGAACACTGCATTTTCATGTACATCAATAATACTTTGCCCTTCTGCAAACAAGACGGGTGTTGTCACTGAGCACAAGAATAACTATTTACAAATTAGTTATGAGGCAATATGAGCCCTTTAAGTAGGACATCTAAGCAAAACAATTCCCAAAGAACAGAATTTTTCCTATCTAAACATATACATGTAAGCTGGGTGACATTTGGCTTAAGCTAAAAATCATAACATTTTTGTAAAGAAGAAAATTTAAATCTGGCAAACAGGAAGAACCCAGCCGATGATGGAATACATGGATGATTACTTTCTTTTATCCTATGATCTAGTATGTATGCAGCCTCACCATTTTTCCTTGCATCTCCAAATTGTAGACTAACATTGAGCAGCACATGGATCTTTAAATGCTCTGGGCATTATGCTGTAAGCACAAGGCCAAGAGCACCAGACTAGGTGCTGTTATTGTAACAGGCCTATCTTATATAAGAGCAAGTGAATAGCTAAAACTTTTCAAATGTACTCAAAACTCAAATGCGATCCAATAATAGCGCTGAATAGCGCTTCATTCTGTTGGGTGGTCACAGACCGACTGATCTATCTATCTACTGTTCACAATGGAAAATGAAAATAGTTAAACCAAAGTACCACTAAAATAAAAGGAAATAAGCCATTAATATTTATCCTTTTTAGGATTCTCTGCCTAAACCGCAACTCTCTTTAAAGTGAACTTAAGTCTTTAGTCCGCAGATTTTGTTTTTTACCATTGTCCACTCTACCAGTAAAAGCATCTGCAGTTTATAGGAATCAGTGTTAAGCAAACTATCAAATCACATCTACACTCATTTACAAGGCTCCTCTGTTAGTCCTACTTGTATTCAAACACCACATCATTGTAAGTAAACATAGTGCTTAACACGTGCGGCGATGATCGGGTCATATATGACCCGGGGGTATCTTCAAATAAGTGTAATTGTCTTAAAAATCACTTCTCGGATCTGAAATTTTGTGACTTTTCCTAAAAATCATTTTCCTCATTAACTACCAAAAATCAATCAATTCCACCCATAATTTAATGAGTAACCACCACTTTCTGACCACAACCCTCCCATTATGATGATCGGGTCTCATCAGAGACAGTGATGATTGGGTCGTATAAGACTCGACGACTTTTAAGAGCAATTGATAGTTGGGATTTTCTTCTTGTCGCTGCTAAAGTCGTTTAAAAGCAAATACAGAAAATTCCACCCTCAGATTATTATGAGCTGTAGGTGAGGGCTTCCATTATTATTTTTACTTCAGGGGTTCTAATATTATTTTGGCTTTAAATACGCATCGTTAATGCGCTCCTTAACGACATCAGGTTTAACTGCTTGTTGTTCTGGCAAAGTTGGTGGCCTCGAAATTTTGATTCGCACGATGGAGGGTGATGACAGAAGAGAAAACATTTTAACAGTTATCAGGAAAGTCATATCATAGATGAAATCGATAGTGAGGGAAACAATCATTTTACGGCCAGGACACAGAGTTCAAAGTAGACGAAGATGAGATGCTGTAATAGAAGATTTGCCACTTAAAAAGGTGTTCGTGAACCAGGAGAAGACCACAGTAGTTTCAAACCTTGTTCATTCTTATAATATAAATGCCATAAAGTTCAACGGATTTGAAGGTTTAAATTATGTGTTAGTTAAGTGGTGTGTTATCCTCCAGCAACATAATTAATGTAGACCTTCTACAAAAAACTTATACCCATCAAACCACTCAAATCTCATCCACACGAATAAGGACTGGGGATCTTAAAACCCCCAGATTAATCTTACATAATAAAAGTATTCGAATACCAGAATCGGGGGTATAATCCCAAGTTCATGTAGGCTACATGCTAACTGTCATCATATTGACAGAAGGCATAAACTGGTTACTGAGTTGCAGAACTGACATCTTTGCACCATACGTGCTTAGTCCTCGGCAGCAAATGACTAATGGTGATGCCAATGGTGCCGTCGCCCTGTGTGTACCCTCCTGTCCCTTCCTTGCTGTAGCCTTTCCTTTTGACCAGGCACTCTTGTAATCACAAACTCTTGCAGTCTGGGGGCCACAGCCTCCTCAATTGATATGTCTGTGGACAACAGGCAATCTTTCAGTGACTTTACTATGTCTGTCTTATCCATCCGTAATGTCCCCACCACAAGGGCATCAGCCACCAGTCGATCAGTTCTTTCATTATCAGGAATCCCAGCATGTCCTGGACAATAGATCCTTGTGGTTCCGTGAAACCTGGAGGTCCATCCATTCATGCTGCAACCATCTGTTTAGGACCTATGGGAGCATGGATTGTGACTCTGTCACAATGACTGCCTTTGCTACTGTGGTCCCAGAAAACTACTTCAGAGCTGCTGCGACTGCCTCCACCTTCATTCTCAATTCGGAAGTAGTCGTTGATTACTCTCCATTCTACTCGATGATGACCCTGTCTCTCAATGAGAAGCCCTAGCCTGATTTCTAGCCACGCAGCACAGACCTATTAGTGAACACGATAGCATCGTCTTCTCTTGAGTTATCAGCAATGAATTGCTTAATCTTGAGGTCGACTCTCCCAGGGACCCACTTCCGGCATTTCCTGCCAAGGATGATGATTACTTTCTGGATGAGTCATGCACTATCCAGAGTTGACCTAGTCCTCTCCCTTGACTAAGTCTTTCCCTGAGGGGACCAGAGCAATAGTATATTTCTGCTCAGTAGTATTTTTCTACATGTGCCATCCATGACATCATCTCTTAAATCCTGTGCTGTTGATGTCAGCAGTGTTTTCATGTAGTGGATGTCTCTTGTCCTCCACTACTCACAATTACTAAATTAGCCTTGACCTTGGCAAGCATATCTAGATTTTATTGACACGAGTCCCAATATGTGTCTTATTGTCGCAATAACGGCTTCTCTAATGCACCCCAAACAATGTGCATACCTTCATTCTGGATATATTCCAGTCGATCACACTGTGGTGGTGACAGCATGAGGACTCCAAGGCCATAACTGACCAACGCTGAGACCAACTGATGGTGCAGAAGAGCCAGGTGACTGTTCCTTTTGTACCACGAGCCACTGGCTCCTTGTGGCATGAAAAAGTCTGCGGATGGGACTCCGTGTGGTCCCCTCACGTCTTACATAAAATCATGTTATCGCAGTGTCACCCCCCCCCCCCNCCCCCACCCGCCTGGGCCCAGGTCCGCTTCAAGGGACGGACTACTGGCTGGGCAAAATAGTGCCGAATGTCTCTCTGGGGGGCTGGCTGTCCTGGTACAGCTTTTGCAGGCGGGCACCTGGCCTGCGTGGCCACCCCTTTGGTTAGGAAAGCTCTTATGTCTCTTTGGTCGGGCTGTAGGGGGGGTGCGTACCCTTTGGTCCTCTCCAAGTGCGTGTCGAAGGAAAGTCGACGTGCACTGGAGCTGTCCTTTGTCCCGTACAGGCAATTTTGTATGGTTGGGTTTACAGGAAGTAGTTGCCGCCATAGGTCCTGCAACTCCGTGCATTCACTGAGGATATGCCGAACATGCTCGCTCGGATACCCGCAGTGTCTGCACGTGGGATCCCTCGCTGGGTTCAATCTGTTCAGATGTCCCCGCAGCTCGATATGTCCTGTGCACATCCTGTAAATATCAGTTTGCGCCTGCCTCTCTAGCTCAAACCAGGTATCCCTCGGGTTTGGCTTCTTGTAAAATTCGTGGAGTGCTCGGCCCTTCGCACTTTCCTGCCATCCTCGCAGCCACCGATCATGAGACCAGCGACCGATGAATCCTTTGGCGGTGGCATAAGTCGCTGGCCTCTCTATTTGTGGACATCGAGACCCCTTCTTTGCGAGTAGATCCGCCCTCTCATTTCCCCACAGGCCGACGTGGCCTGGGATCCATTGAAAGGTTAGATCTACTCCGTAGCCTCGCATCAGCCTGTCTGCGAGCTCGAGCACCTCGCATATCACTACCGTGGTACTGCATGCGGAGTGGCTTTGCAGTGCTTGAAGCGCTGACATGGAGTCCGTAAAGACTACCACGTCTGTGGGGGAGGCGGTCCCATCTTCGAACTTGTTCAGGACCGCAACCAGCCCCTTTTTCAGCGCTGTCACTTCCGCGTCGTAGTTCGAGCAATATGTACCACAGGGCCCATAGAGCTCCTGCAGCTGGTGGTCTGCGTCTGGGTAGGTGATCCGTACTCCATACCCTGCGTTTTCGGTTGCTCCCTTGGCGCTTCCGTCCGTAAATATACGCACGCTGTCCTCAGGGTAAGACGCGACTATTTCCAGTGCAATCGTTTTGAGAAGGTGGTGCAGGCTACTTTTGCTCACTCGTCCGTCGACAAGCTCCGTCTGGACCTTGGGCTGTTGCAAATTCGAGAAAGGGGGGGCCTCTGGTACGATTACTATTGGCTCCCTGACCGTGGGAGCTTTCGCTTCGTTCTCGAGCATCCTGGTTGCTCTCATGAATGACGGCTTCTGTAGCCTCTCCGTGTCATGCCAGCTCTCCACGAGTTCTTGCACCGGGTTACCCACCTCCAATCTTCTGAGTCTTTCTGAATGGCTCAGTATGAATTTGTCTCTCCTTCTGCCCAAAGGTTCCACATTCGAAGCCACGTCGAGGGCCTCATGAGGCATGCTACGGAGCGCTCCGCACATGAAGCGTAGGGCCTGATAGTGGACTCTTTCCAACTTGTCGAACGTTCGCTTGCTGGCCAATGCTTCCATGGGGAGGGAATAGTCTATGATCGACCAGGCATAGCCCAGGTAGACTTGCCTCAGGAGTCTACTTGTAGCACCCCAGCTAGTGCTACCAAGCCATTTGACTAATCTCAGCCGCTTTCGGACCTTTTCAGCCACGGAGCTCGTGTGCTCCTGCATAGTGAGCCTCTGATCGCGTTGGATTCCCAGGTAGCGGGGCAGTGGGTCTCTCTCTAGCCTTACTCCGTCGATTCGGAGGTCAAAGTCCTGTTTGGGGAACAGCTGACCATTGCTGAAAACTGAGAACACAGTCTTATTAGTGTTTATTTTAAGTTTCCAGAATCTGCAGTAGAGTGCAACCATGTTGAGATCCTTCTGAAGGTTCTGCGTCATTTCAGCAGCATTCGTTCCGGTTTTCCAGATCAGCATATCGTCAGCAAATTTTGCCCTTTCGCATCTCGGGTGGCTACTAAGGTCATTTATGAAGGCCAGGAATAGGGTGCATGAGAGCGTGGACCCCTGGGGGAGTCCCTCCTCTAGGGTGCTCTCGGGTGAGCGCGCCTTTCGGATTCTGGTTTGGATCGTCCGGCTGGTAAGGAAGTCCTTTATCCAGCAGTACATCCTGCCCTCAACACCCATTCCGCTCAACTTCAGCAACTTGTGCTTTGCTGTTTTCCTTGTCCTGCGGTCTGAAAACCATTGATCACTTTCTGCGTGAAATGAATCAGCTGGTCTGCTTTTTGTTTCCCCTTGCAAAACCTGTTCGCGACATATCAAGGACTTCTTTTCCATCCACCAGTACAGCCGTCCATTTACCATCCTCTCTGCTACCTTACCGAAACAAGAGGTGAGCGAGATCGGGTGGTAGCTGTTCCGCTCATTGACAGGTCTGCCCTTCTTGAGGACTGGGACAATTATTGCCCGTTTCCACGCCAGCGGGAGTTGGCCAGTTCTTCACATTTTGTTGATAAAACCTAGTATTACTAGCCCGCCGAAACTCCCAAGGTTTTTAAGCATTTCATTGCTAACTCGATCGAGACCAGGGTTGGGCACGTTCACGGAAAATCGGGAACTGCGTTCGGTTCTCCGTTCAGTGCCAAAATAGGGAACTGCGTTCCGTTCCCCGTTCAGCCGAGACTTTCAAATTCCGTTCCGTTCACCCGTTCCACGTTTGAGGAACTTAGTTCCGATCTCCGTTCCGTTCCGTTTACTTTTCCCGCCAAAAATAGCACGTGTTTCTGACTGCTGATTTCACAAAGGGAAACGAGGATTTTGATGTTTAATGAATGTTACTCTGTGTGTGAGTATTTTCCATGGAGAAGTTCAGTTTCGGAGGCGCAAGATGTAACTGTTACTTGGTGATGAAGAACATGATACCATTCATCCCTTCCTTAAAGAAAAAAAAAAAAAACAACAAAACATCCAGATTCATTTAATAACTCTGAGTAAGTGCAGTGTGCGCCACAAAAACAGAAAAAAATTTGAGCCTCTCCTCCTTCCAGAATTCACTGCAAGTGAGAGAATCTGGAGAAATTACATGTGCACATACCATACATACTTACAATTTCTTATAAATTTGAGGATTTATTTACGATTGCACGAACAAAACAAAAAAAAAAAAAAAAAATAGAGAGATTGTGATATATTCGAGATCATAAAGGCATGAGTCACAATTTTGGACAAAAGTCGCTATTACAGTAAAATCCTGGCATTTCTTGTTCTTAAAGTCGATGTAATCTGTTGCGTGGTTCTGGTTGGTTCTAAACAGGTATTTTTTAAAGGATCCTTGACAAGCAACGCTGCAATTACAATTGCCGACGTCATGTGTATGAAAACCAGTGGGTCGTCTTCCTAACCCACTGCCGCCCTCCGCTTTCTTCGTGTGTACTATATCCCGCCCCTAGTTCTCTAATCCTCCGCCCTTTTCACCTGCCCATCTACGTTACCCAATGAGCCTTTATTTCGCTTTCCATAATTATTTATGGCTTTCAAGTTGGTGTTCAACTCAGGCGCCACTCACGGTCACGATACAGTCCTCTCGATGGGCGTAGCGTTGTTTCGCGAGAGACGGACTTGAGGCGGTCAAGCCTCCTGACGCAGTCCTGGATACCAGGTGTCATCACGTCTTTATCAGTAAGGAGACACGCTTCACTTGCGATTAAAAGTGATAAGCCAGTCCTTGTTGTGTAATGCGGACGGCAACAGCAGCTTCGTCTCGACGGTCTTATTTACCTGACGCCATGAAAGGGCAGGAGTGACAAACTGATCTTGCCGATTGGAAAAATGACCGTTATGAGGTCGAAAGAAGCTGGTGATCCTAGTGCGGCGAGTGCAATAACTGCGGAAAAAATGAAAAAAAACCCCCTGGTCCTGATGTGTGAACGGAATTTGAACGGACTTGAAAATGAACTTAGTTCCGATCCGTTCCCGAAAAATCACGAACTCCGTTCACGATTGCGTTCGTAATGAAACAACGAAACTCCGTTCGCTCCGTTCACGAAACTGGAACTAAGTTCTGGAACTTAGTTCACATGAACGGAGTTCCACCCAACCCTGATCGAGACCTGTGGCTTTCTTTCCTTTTGCTTTTGCTAGAGCTGCCTCCAGCTCTTTCATTGTGAACTCCGAGCCAAACGGACCATCCTCCTTCCCCTGCATGGCTTTTTCCCTCTCTACCCTCAGCTGCTTGACTTTGCGATCCCTAGCAGTGTGGGGTTCCGACTTATTGACTACGGCGAAGTGTGTGTTAAGCAGCTTCGCCTTCGTCTCGTCTCGTCTGTACCGGCGACCTTCCCCCTAGAGTCCCGGATGGGCCCCGGGTTCTGGGTCGTTTCGGTACGTTCCATTCTGTTGAGTAGAGTCCATGCCTTAATTCCCTTTCTATCTAGGTCCATTTTGCTACAAGCGGCGCGCCACCGTGCTCGCTTGGAATCGGCAGTCAGTAGGCGCACTTTGGCCGCGAGTTTGTTATATATAATCCTCTCCGCTGCTCCGCCTTTTGCAGCACGTTCTCTGGCCTCTTGTCTCGCTCTGACCACCTTTTCCAATTCATTGCTCCAGTACGGACTCCACTTCTTTCTACCTCCTCTCGGGATACTTCGTCGAGCGGCCGACAAGATCCCTTTCACCAGGGAGTCGTACTCGGAGTCAATGTTGTGTTGGTCTTCTACTTTGGCCAACTCTTCATTCGCTAGCTGTTTGAAGAGTGGCCAGTTTGCTCTTTTGTAGCACCATAAGCGGTGAGGCACCCCCACGCCTGTCCCACCGGGTGCTGCAATTTGCAACAGAAGGGGTAGATGATCTGACCTGATGTCCGTGAGCACTTTCCACTGGAACCTTGGACTGATGTCCGCGGATACCAGGGAGATGTCCGGCCTGCTCTCTCCTCCATGCCCCCTGTGGAGAGAAGTCGGCGTCGAGTTTGGTGTTTGTTGTAATATTAGGTTGCAGCCGTCTAGGGTTTCCTCCAAGTCCTTCCCGGGGGTATTCACCACCCTTTGGTCATAGCCTAGTAAGGCGGAACGAGCATTGAGGTCACCCGCGAAGACTGTCCTAATGAATGACTTTCCAACACTGCCCAAGTCGAAACTGTTGTTTGGGGAGTTGTATACATTATAAAGTGTGTATTTGGTTTTGTTAAACCAAACTTCCACCTCTTGGATGTCGAGCCGACCAGTGCTGTCTGTCGGTTTTCTGAGGGAGGCAGTGATATCATTCCTGACTAGAACAGCAAGGCCTCTGCACTGTCGGCATTGGCACTTGTGCATTGAGTATCCCGATATGTTGGGTTTCCTCGTGCCCAGCAACGTTTCCTGTAGCAGTGCGATGTGTATGTGATTGTCTCTTAGAACCTTAGCCAGCTCTAAGGTTTTCGGCTCTAGGCCGCAGACATTGAGCTGGAGAACACTGAGCTTGCGCCCATTGTTTCCAGGAGCGTGTAGGTCTGATCTACCGCTCTTTCTGTTTTCCGGGCCAGTAACCCTTGTCTCGTCTCCGGCCTGCCCCGTCGCACCAGAAGACGGAAGTCCAGTAGCCTTTGGTCCGGCGCTGGCCCGTCCTTCTCCACCAAACGCCGAGTCCATATGTTTGGGTTGGACAGCCCTGCGATATTCGATTTTGAACTTTTCCATTATTGTATGAAGGGGGGTGTGGCAGCGTTTCCAATCCCCAAAAGACGTAGCGGGGCGAGTCCGTCCCCCTAGAGACGTTCAGGGGTGGGTCTCTCAAGCAGCTGCAAGGTTTGTTCCGTATACGCTTCGCCCGCCACGGGGGTTGCCGTTTATCAGTCCGCCCCTTTGAGGGGGGAGGACCATATTCAGCCAAAACGGCACGGCCAAGATCCCCCAGAGCTTAGCGTTGGCTTCCTGCCAGTATCCAGTTGCCACCATGTGGAGGTAGAGGGTGAGTCTTCCCCGGCTAGGCCTCAGTTTCCTAACGAGGGCTCGGTACCCGCCAGTATGCCCCTTCCGCCTGGGGGAGGAAGGTTGCCAATGGCCTCGCCGAGAGCTGCGGGTTGGCTGTGTAGTGGGGCCCCGAAGCAACTGTGCAGAAGAGCCAGTCGACTCTATTCCAGGTTCACAGCTGCTGTTGATTTCAGTGTTGCCATATCTCGTTTGCATCTCTGAATTATTCACTCCCCATGGTGCCTATACAAACAGGCTGCAATCAAAGGTCACCCCGAGATATTTAATTCTGTTGCATTTTCCATGTTATGTTCATGGAAGGTGATGACGGGGAGGTCAGCCAAGACTATGTGATTATTTAAAGAGCTGACCTCTTGCGGGTTGTCTTGTGAGCTAGATTCATCATTCCACTAAGCGAAGGCTTGCATTGTTTTGTGAATGCTTGTGACCATCTTCTGCTTATCTGAGTCGGTCTTATATATGAGGATATCGTCTACAAACGTTAATGTCCTTCCTGGAGCATTACATTGAATCCTTGTCACCCTAGCAGTGTAGATGTGGAATAGTACAGTGAAGGAGGATATCCCTGAGGCAATCTTGGACATACATATATATATATATATATATATATATATATATATATATATATATA
>JAWQUT010000096.1:1428776-1447685 GCA_033807755.1 Ellobium chinense
GGGGGGGGGGATATACTTGCAAGAGGACGACTTGTGTTATACCCCACCAGCCTCCCCTATGTACACTTTTATAGCATGTACTCTTTCATGTCAGCTGAAGACACTATTCTTCATAACAGCTTGTTGATGCACAAAATGAGCATCCTCATTACCACCCGTGACAGTGACATCTTTGCTTGGTGTCCATTAGTTGCAGTAACAGCAGCACTAATATGGCATTGCAGGTCTGAAATTGTGTAACCTGTGTTACATGTATGGCAGGCACAGTGAGATATGGTTCCTTCTGCGCCCCCCCCCNTATCTCCTCTCTTTTATGCAGACAATGACTTTTTGACTCTGGGTTTCCTGATCCATAAAATAGATCAGATACAGGTGGTCACGTCACATGGAAACAGATCTTTGATTCAGAGAGAACAGGCACTGATGGTCAGTTTCAATGAGAAAATAAAAATAAATAGGAAACTCTCTAGAGTGAGGCAAAAGAAGATCTTTAGAGAAAGATATCCCCGTCTAATGAGTGTTTTGGCCCTTTGACTTTCTGACACTCTACAGGGGCTCAGCCACACTTGGGTCACGACTCCCAAGTCTCCTTCTGTTGATTTGTTGTTTTTTTTTCCCCACCTCGGGAGGGACTGAACCCGCAACCTCCAGTTCCTTAATCCTTTGCTTCATTATCATCTCTGCCACCATGAAGCCGTAGTGGAAGTTGCATTTTAGGTATATTTAAACTTACTGTGCAACATTCCACTGTTCACTACGCTTGGTCCATATCCGTGCTGAGCTCTTTTCCGCAGACTCTGCCAGACCCTTCAGAATACTTGATCGTGCCCGTCCTGGTATTCCGAGCAACTTGAGTAGGTCGTAGACTGAGGTGCTCGCCATACCCCTTGCCCCTACTGCCACAGCCATTACTTTAGCCATTATTCCATTGCAGAGTGGGCATTTAGCATCTGTGGTCTTTCCCCATTTCTTGAGGTTTGCGCCAGTGGGTAAGAGGTCCTACACTGACCTGATGACGAAGCTTAATCGCAGTGGTGCCATGCGCCATGTCGTTCCAAGTCAGAGATCTTTTCAGCGCATTCTCCCATGTCCATTGTCCTTGCTGGACCTGTTGCACTGCTTTCTGGACTCGTGTCTCATCTTCTGTATCTCTGATTTCTCGGATGACCATATCTCTGCGTTCCTTCTGGTTTGCCCTGGACCACCATTTAATGTCACTATGGCCAAATCCTCTTCTGTTGGTTTGTGTATAGCCGATGACCTCTTTCAGCTGCAGTGCCTCCTTGCCATGTCGACTGCTGCACCCACTTTCCACTTCCTTCCAGTCTCCGGCGTGGATTGGACAGCCAAAACTGATGCGTTTGAGGATTCTTCAAGCATCATTACAAGTCTGGATTTCCCAGCCTTATATTCTTCCAATACTGACTTTAATAGAAGTGCTAGTTCGGCATTTTGCAGTAGACCTTAGTAGAAGGCAGTGTCTGTCAGACATGGTGGCACTCCTAACCACTTCCTTGTGAACATATTAATTTTCCTCTCGATTGCCTCTACAGCACTTGAGCTTATTTCATTGATAAGCAGTGGTCATAGCAGCTTTGGTATCAGCATGAACCGGAGGCATCAAATCTTGGAACTTGTCAATAAGCCCACATCCGTCAATACGCAGTAGTCCATCTTCTGCCATGTTCTTGGTTTGCTGGACGGCACTGGTATCCTGAAGGGTGGCATTGTACAGTCTGTCAAGGCTTTTCACTGGTTCTTCGCGGACAGTTGGTATTCGTTGGTTGGTCACAGTGAAGGTGACACCAACTGACTTCCATTTTCTCAAAGTCAAGCTCCTGGATTTCTCAGGCTTGAATTTTATGCGGTACAATGTGATCAGTTCGTTTAGACTACTCAACATTTTCCATGCTTCACTCTCTTTTGAAGTCAGGATAGTTGTATTATCTATGAACGCTTTTAGTGGTGGCACATGACATCCATGTCCTAGGTTGGGGCCATTTCCTGCACTCTCTGCAGCTTTCAGTATTCCTTGCATGACCAGCACAAATAGTATCAGGGAAATGGTACATTCCATGGCAATACCCACCTGTAGATCAATCCATCGCAATACCCACCTGTAGATCAATCCATTGCATCATGTATTCTTTGGTGGAAAATCTCATCTGGAAGCCAGCGAAGTAAATCCGTAGCATGATTCTTATTGGTTCTGGAACGAAGTACATTTCCAACACCTGCCATAGCATCTGATGTGGTACTGAGCTATAAGCATATGCGAGATTGAGCCAGATGGCGTGTAGATCCAGCTTCTTCGTCTTGGCCCTCTGAATGGTTTCCCAGATCATAGTGGCATGTTCTAAACATCCCGGAACTCCTCCTTTTTGTACAGTAGTATCGACATATCCATTCTCCATCAGATAGGCTGTCAGTCTGGACGCCATCACAGTGAAGGATATCGTTCCTTCCACATTGAGGAGCGATATGGGTCTGAACTGCCCAATTTCTAAGGAGTTTTGTTCTTTCAGGATGTATATGCCATTCCTTGCTCACATGCATCTCTTCCCAAGCTTGCCTTAGTAGGTGGTGCAGTCGCTTGAGTATGCCAGGGAATCTCTTGTAAACCACACGGGGAACTCCATTTGGACGCGGGGATGATTTGTGTTGTGCCTTATGTATGACCCTGGACATCTCCTGTAGACTGAGAGGGTTGATGTCGAATTTAACCCTTGGTTCTCCAGGTCGTATAAGTCCTACCATGTGATTGAGTGGCGTCTCCTGTTTGTCATCAGAGTATATTTTCCTCAAGTGCTCCATAAGTGCTGCTTTATCTGTTGTCAGAGTATCTGAGCGTGGTTTATCAAACAGATCTCTGGCAAACTTGAAAGGCTCCCTGAAGAATCTCTTGTTCTTTGTGCCTGCCTTTTCTTCCTGCATTGCCACTCTGCTTTGCACAGAGCACTGGGCTTTACTTTGAGGTGATTCCATACCTAACAAAGCTCTTCTTGGCACTGTGGACTGCATCCTGACTGAGATCTTCTAACGTCTTATCTGTCACAACAGAGTGCTGCTGGTCAACTGAGGTGGAACTCGCACACCCCATTTTTGTGCGGTGAATTTTCATGCCGCATTGTGTGGAGAATTTCCTACCACAGACACATGGATACTCCATCCGCTGTTCCATACTCAAAGTCCTCTAGACGATCCAGGTCAATATGACATTTGGTCGCCTGTGGATTCATCATTCCCCCCCCCCCCCCCCCCCCCNCTTCTCCCCCTGGTGAATCCTGGGGGCATTTTCTATTGTTTGGACTTATAGTGAGGTATGACGGTTGACAGAGAGCTAACCCGTTCAACCCAGATCTGGTCTTTCCTAGTGTCACCTGTCTCTCCAGGTGTCCATCGGTCTTTCCTGATTGTCGCCTATCTTTCCTGGCTGTCCATGGTCTAACCATATGGCGTAAATAGGAAACTCTTACTCGGAGAGTGAGGCAACAGAAGATCTTCTGAGAAAGATACCCTCGTCTAAAATGTTTCGGCCCTTTGACTTCCTGACACTCTACAGGGGCTGGGCCACACTTGGGTCATGACTCCCTAGTGTCGTTCTGTTGATTTGTTGTTGTTTTTTTTCCCCCCCCCTGGGGAAGGATTTGAACCCAAAACATCCAGTTCCTTAATCCTTTGCTTCATATCATCTCTGCCACCATGAAGCTGTAGTGGAAATTGCATTTTAGGTATATTTAAACTTACAGTGCAACATTCCACTGTTCACTACACTTGGTCCATATCCATGCTAAGCTCTTCAGAGTACGTGGCCGTGCTCATTCTCGTATTCTGAACAACTTGAGTAGGTCGTAGACTAAGGTGCTCACCATACCTCTTGCCCCTCCTTCCACAGCCATTACTCTAGCCGTTATTCCTGCTCTTCTTAATTCGAGAACAAGGTCACTGTACTTGACAGTTTTGTACACATGCTGCTCGTCAATCCTGAATTCAAACGACACTGTCAGTTCAATCAGCAGCATCTGCTTTGAGCTTGCTGAATGCACAATGATGTCTGGTCTCATATTGGTTGTTTGGATTGCCTCAAGGTACGTTTGGCAGCCCGGCAAATCTATTGCTATTTCCCAGTTGTCCGTACTATCCAACATGTTGCCACTGGAGGGCTGGCAGATTTGGTAGCGGACTTGGTGTCAGTTGCCTGCCCTGCATGGAAGAAGTACCTTGGAACAAACTTGACTATTTGTCCCTTATTTGCCTCTCGTCTGGCTTTGTCGACGGCCTCAGCTAATACCCACAGGACTCTATTGTGGCGCCATGTATACCGCCCTTGTGCCAGTGCCACTTGGCAAGCTGATATCACATGCATCAAAGTTTGCTCTCCATTGCAGAGTGGGCATTTAGCATCTGTGGTCAGTGAACAAGGAAAGCTGGTGCAGAACAGAGTCGTTCATCGTGAGAACTGCAGAGGACTAGTTTTATTGTGCTTAAAAGCCAATAAATTTAAATATTGTTTATATAAGGCTCATTTTTGCTAAAACTCCCTGCCAACTGGCTCTTTCTGTCTTTGAATACTAAAATATAATTACACAAAGTAAACATTTTGGGGATGCACTGTAAAAAACGTTCCCTCTCAGTCTCTTTGGTTCATAAATAGGAAACTCTTGTGTAGATAAGGATTTGTTAACAGATATAGAGCAAAGGATGTTTTTACGAAAATACAGAATTTGTCTAGAAAAGTGGTTTAAGGGCAGTCTTTTTTTTATCTTTTTTTTTTTGGATCGCACAATTAAGCAAAATCATAAAGGTTTTACTCATTGAAAGACAAAAAAAACATACACTTGTAAGGCCATTGTCATCCTCTAATAACATATTAATATAAGGTTTTTCTTTAGATGGGTGGTCATGTTACCAAATTTTAAAGGGGAACAGGAGTTTCCAAATGCACTACATATCTGGTTCCTTTCTGAAAACTGAAAAAAAAAATTATCCTTAATTAAACAACACACACCAGTCCCATGGCTGCCTTGTGGGTTGGCGAAATAGACAGGTCTGCTGCTTTGACTTCCCACACTTGGACTGGTTCAAACCAGTGATCCGGTTCATGAGCCAAATCCCAGGCATAGTAAGACTTTGGTTTGTCTGTAACATGATCCTTGAAAAAGTTGTGGTGTTTATCTAAATCTTCATCAGTGAAGCCTGTTCCAATCTGAAGAGAAAATATGCACATTTTAACTCCATGTGTTAGCCCTGTCATAATTTCAAACACAGTATCATATTACAAGGAAAGCACAGCCATACTGCCACTTGACACATGCACAAAGGTAATTCACATCAATTGTTTTCTAAAACTTTGCAAAGAAATGAACATATTTAAAAGATATCTCCAAGAGGGCCATGGTGATCAAAATAAGAAAATAAACTGCCCTGTCTTCACTATCAAAACATCCTTGACCTTAACCGTCATATCATCCCTTTATTCAATTCTGACCCACAGTATCTCTGTGCTAATAATAGTGCACACTATCATGGTGTAACTCAGATTTAAGCCTTAACTGCGTAAATCTTTCATATCATTCTTGAGATCATTCCTCACTACTTTATCTGAAAACTAAAATGTACTGATCCTTGTATGTAAAAATCATACGATGGCTTGTTTAATACAGTATTACTCTTATATGCATCAATATTTTTTCATTTTTCTCAATAAAATAAAATATGGGAAAGGTTATATGTTAGCAGGGTGACCAGATGGTGAACTGATGAATTCTGAAGGTTGCCTCTTTCCTTTCCATCCATTGATCAGCTCATGTTTACGATACTACATGCCCACATGATGCTGTCTTCCTGTAATGCCTACCATAAACATGCAAATAACCAATCAGTTGAGCACTCCTCTGTCAGCTGCATTTACCTTGCATATGGACTGGTATTCTTCATTCTCCTCATCATAACATGCCAACAAGAAACCTCCATACTTGCCAGTCCTCTTGCCAGTACCCAGGTAGCCACCAATGACCACGAGATCCAAGGTATCCCCCACACCCTCCAGGTAGTCTTTTTTCAGCTACAGACAACATATGGTGAGAAGTAAATGAATAGATTATATGAGGACAGATTAAGGAATACTGACTTAACCCTCTAGTGCCCAGCCCTATTTACAATGGCACAAAAAGTCCGAGCTCCAGTTTTTGGATCACTTCTGGATCCACTATGCTGGAAACAAGCATCAAAATGATAATAATAATAATAATAATAATAATAATGATGCGGTGTATAAGTCTCATATCCAGACTAATGCCCGCTCATGCGACTTCACACTATTATGGTGGGGTGATGATCTTGGTTTGCTTTTTCTTTGTTCCACGAAATGTATCAGATCCGATACGCTGGGCACTAGAGGGTTAATAATGTTTTGCAGTCAGTTAAAAAGAAGCTTGTGTTTTTAACTAGGGACTAAAATATCAAGCTCTAAAGATAAATGGGGCCACCCAATACAGAATTTTGTTTGTTGCAGAAATTGAACGCAAAATCAATTCTGTACACAAAAATATTAGCTTTTTGAGCTGCAGATTAGTAATTGCAGATGAGAGTGTTTGTGAAGCAGTTTAGGTTAATCTTCTGACAAAATATTGTTCTTCAGTCATGATTTTCTCAAAATTTTCCCTCTGCATTTAGATGAGCCCCTCCCACTATAGCAGACTGTATATCAAGTCCAAATAATGCTTGCCAAAACTTTTCTTACCTAATGACAGTATGTACACATTATGCTTTCAGATCATAATAATAATTTGATGCAGTTAAAAAGTGACCCATACATAGTTATGATAGTAACATTAAAAAAAAACCATGCATTTTTTCAAACCATATTTAAAAAAATGGATGATAATGAATGCTTTAAACATCAAAATGACAACAAAGTCTATTTTATCAAGGTACTGAGATGCATTTATTAAGAATTTGCACTTGTAATATTATTCCAAACAATACAGAGCATATTGGGACCTGAACGGTCACATTCCACACAGACTGGATTCTATGACAGTGGACAGCTGCTGTCAAGGCATGTTAACAACTTTATCTGGATGTATAATGAAAAGAAATTAACCTACAGTAATTCTAGCATATCACAGTGCTGGTGGGATTTAATACCCTTTCATTCTGCCCAGGATAACATTAAGAAACAAAAGTTTATATCAGTGTTACGATCTTCAGGCATCACTACATACTGACCAAGGATATTTTCTAATTAGGTAAATGCAAATACTGGCATCACTCTTTTCAGAATCTTAAGCTCATACTTATAAAATTTTCAGATTTTATGCATGAGCTCTAAATCTAAGTCCCCTAAAGATTTTGTTCTCTTCATGTTAACAAAAAAAACCCGCCAAACAACATGAGATTGGATTTTCCACATCTCATTTTTGTGGAATACAACATTACATGACCAGATGGTGAATGACATGAATTCATGAAGCCATATGCATTCAGAGCCTATTTCACTCTCTGAACATCATTTATCCTCCTAGACGTTTCCTTACCTTCAGCCAGTTATGTGAACGCTTTGCAATTTCGTAAGTTGCATCAACATCTAGAGTCTTTACCATTAAACCCTCACAGTGACCTGCAAATGTGGACAACAACTTCAGTACAACTCAGAATTAAACCTTTTGTGGTTAAAATTTAGATTTTTTCTTTTTTTTATTTTGAGTGATAAATGACATCAAATTAATTCAAGATTTTAAATATATGGGGATGAATTAAAAATGGAGATAAGACATCCCAAGTTAACAAATGAGACTTCTAATCTGAAATATTTCTGAACATCACAGTACCATACTGTTCTGATGATGCTAAAACTAAGACAACTGCAATGGGGATTTGAGGTCGTCCTTTAGAAAAAAAAAAGAGGTGACTGATTTTACATTCTAGTATGAGAGAGATCCTTGGAAAATATTTCACCACACAGAGTGCTGACTTGGTGGTGGGTTCCCTCTATTTCTGTTCAACATTCTTCATATAGTAGAATCTATTTAAGGTCAAACAAGGCTTTTGAGATCCTAAGAAATATTGTAGTACATTTCTGACTTCAGAATGAATTTTTTTTTTCAAACTTAAAATTTTTAAGTAAACCATTTCAAAAAACATTTTGCGTGGTTTCAGTGTTCAGAGTGTCTTGAAAATATTGACTTCTATATTTTACTATTGTTATAGTCAGGACCCTCTTAAGTTTCATCTTTCTTAAATGAAAATCTTTAAATCTTAAATCATTAAGAGAAAACTTCATTTGGATACACAACTCAGGAAGACCTGTATGGACAATAATATTAGCAAACCTACTCCGGAAATTATCTTGACACGAAATCAGAAGTTATTTGTGCCATTTAAAGACTCAAAAAAAACCCAACAACAAACCACTGGCTAGTTGCCTTATCATCACCTGGCACTAACTCATTAAATCCCGTATGGAAATAAATTTGGGCCAAATTGTGTTGACTCTTTCAACAAATGAGGGATGAAGAAAACAAGCCTGATAACCTCTGGCACAAAGAAAAATACTTAACAAACAAACCTACACACATATAACACTTAGTTATGAGTAAAATGATCTGGCTGTGCACTGATGACAATACTGACATATTGGAAAATAAAAATCCAACAACTATTTACACTTCATTGTGAAACTACGTACCTGGCATGCATATATGATAATTATAATAAATAATACACTGCTTGGAAACTCAATAAACATACTAAACTTTCAAGAAATGGATTCATCATATTCAGATTCCTAGATTTAGTTGTCGTAAGGAATGAAACAAGAATATTTACAAATTCATGATATCAGGTTAAAAAGCAAGAGTTTTTTAGGTTGTTACTGAAATCTTTAGTAAACTTTACAGAAATAGCAACCATTTCAAAACGAGGTAGACTAGATCAAATTCTGATAAAATTTACTTTCTTTTTTTTTTAAAGTTTAGTCATAAACCAGATAGGGTCCACAGATCTAAAGGTCTATGCGAAACCATCTGGTATTGATAGTTTTTTTTGTCTATGTAATCTCAGTATTTTAAATTGGCTTCAAACAAGTCTGATAAATTGTAATTATACATTTTTCAAGTTTGTCACTAATCAGAGAAAATTCACAGAAGTAAAGATCCAGGCCCATCTCATGACACTTTTTCGAGTCTGTGTAACCTCATAGCTGTAATTGGCTTAGATCTAGTTCTGATAAAATGTTCCTGGATATTACTGTCATATATCACCGAGTTTCTAAATCTAAAATTCTATGTGGAGTCATTAGCACAGGGTGCAAAATCAGGTTTTTGGGAGACTATGAAATCTCTCAACTTGAACGTGACTAATTCTGATAAAATATAATCCTTCACTGTTCAAATTTGTAAGAAAGTAGATAAAAGTCCATAGAACTAAAGGTATTTATGAAATCATCTGATAAAGCTTTTTGGTGTCTACAAAATCTCTCAATTTGAAATTGGCAAAGATCTAATTCTGATAAGATGTAATCATATATACTTCAACTTTATCCTAAAGCAGACAAAGTCCATAGAACTGAAGGTATAAACCATCTGTACTTGCCTGCAGTTTTGTCATTGATAAAATACTTAGATGAAAATTTGAACTGCTCTAAATACCTTTGTTTTTTAAAATGGTTTTTGTTTATACAGGCAATAATTTATTTTCGAGGCAAGTTACAGAGATTGGTGAGCTGAAAGTAACATATGTTTGTAAATGACGTACCTATGAGTGTGCAAGCAAGTGTGTGTATGTAAGTACGTGGGTGTGAGAGGAGAGAGACACAGAGTGAAAGAAAGAGAGAAGGGATGAGGGAGAAACACCAAATGCTACCAATAAGTGGCACTGTTTGTGGGTAGAGAGTAAGAGGGACATACTTTTCTGAGTTTACACTTTGAGTATGTATGTAAATATGAAAACTGACTGACATAAATAAAAATGTATATATAAAATATACCTTATAAATTCTGTAAACAACATATTCTATAAATTCTTTAAAAATGCATTTTCCCCCCTCATTTTTATTTTTTTTAAATTGGTATAAACATGAACTGATCTAGTTTCAAGAAAAATAATATAATGGTTGTAATCTAAAAGCAATCAAGTTGGATAAAGTGGAAAGTGTTCAGGAAGACAACTGCAGAGAGAAAATGAAAGAAGGAAAGAAAGTGATGTGGTGGGAATCGAACCAGCGACCTCAGCATCGGCACCCATCGCCTTGCTGTCAGTTCGGAATCAGGTAGACATCTATACATGACCACGCCGCCACTCCAAAAAAGTGGCTTAGTGGCCGGGGTCTTTCCCGCAGCCGAACAACTTGCCTAGTGCTATGACTGCTAGTCTTCTGTTCGGCTTTGGGAAAGACCCCGGCCACTAAGCCACTTTTTTGGAGTGGCGGCATGGTCGTGTATAGATGTCTACCTGATTCCGAACTGACGGCAAGGCAATGGGTGCCGACGCAGAGCTCCCTGGTTAGATTCCCACCATATCACTTTCTTTTCTTCTTTCATTTTCTCTCTGCAATTGTCTTCTTGAACACTTTCCACTTTACCTTACTTGATTTCTATTACTTAGTGCTCCATTTCAACCTTGTATTACGCCTATGTCACCACTAAATGAAACGACCCTGTCTTGTTCACTATGTTTAATGTTGTGTGTAAGTCTGTGTGTCTGTCCTGCTGAGTTACCAAATGAAGCCTAACGGCCTTTGGTTGAAGAGGGGGGCGGGGAAGCTTGTGGTGTGTGTGTGTGAGTCTCGTGCCTAGCGCTATGACTGCTAGTGTTCTGTTCGGCTTAAGGAAAGACCCTGGCCACTAAGCCACTTTTTTGGAGTGGCGGCGTGGTCATGTATAGATGTCTACCTGATTCCGAACCGACGGCAAGGCGATGGGTGCCGACACAGAGGTCGCTGGTTCGATTCCCACCACATCACTTTCTTTCCTTCTTTCATTTTCTCTCTGCAATTGTCTTCTTGAGCACTTTCCACTTTATCCTACTTGATTTCTATTACGTGGTGCTCCGTTTCAACCTTGTGTTACGCCTAATCTAAAAGCAGCAATCTAACCCAATAGTTATTATTAACTGCCTCTATTATGACAAGAGTTGATTTCTTGTAAAGCTAGAAATGTGGGAAATTTGGCTTATATGTTTGTTTTCAATTTTTGTTATAAAATATAAAAAGTGTGCTGTGGACATGTGGTACATGAATGCATATACATCAGAATGTATCTACTCATAAGAGAAAGACATCAACTGAGGTACAATCAATTGAAAAATTAATGATCTCTGTCTTTTGGTTTTCTTTTCTAAATGAGTTTCCTCACGTTCTTTGAAGTCATCCAAATGAATAATTTACACATTACACTAAACAAGATCATTTTCAAACCCCCTTCCCCCATCTTTTTGCAGGGAAACGAAGGTAAGGATGATTTAATATTGGATTCTTATATTATGTGCATTTCATATAATACTAAGAGGGAAATACCCCCCTCACTCCAGCACGTGCGCGCGCGCGCACACATACACACGGAAACACTATACACTAGTTTTGACAATGGAGTTGTCAAACTTAATGCAATGAAGAGAAAAAGTTTTGAAATAAAACTTACAGCATCTTTTTTCTTTTTTTTCCAGTGTTTAATAAATCCTGATAAGAAAGCATGAAACTAGAATCAAATAGGGAGTTCATTTGGTCCGTTTGGCCTATCAGACCTCGGTAGTGGATATCACTGCATGACGAACTAGCCTATCGAGGGGTTACTGTACAGAAACAAGGTTTATTCAAATACATAATGTTACAATGATCTTAAAATCATTGTATTCTAACAACAAACGAACATGTTTTACCGAAATATGAATTAGGCGAATGCATATAAAAGCACAAATGGGCAAGATTGTTTCCGTTCAAAGTAGTCTGAAATTTTCAAATGGTCATATCTTAAAAGTGCATTTTTAGTAATAGGCCAGTTCATCATAAAATTGAATGTTTTGTGATGTTATTTAGAAGACTTTTATAAATAAATTTCATGTATACATCTTAAAAGCGAACATTTTGCCTTCATCCTAGATGCATCGAGGGTCCTATTCTTGCATGTCTTGATTTTGCATATTCCTCTGTACCATCCCACCAAATCACTGAAGATTAGTAAGACTTTCAAAGAATTAGAAACTGCAAATTTTGATAGATTTTCATTAATACTAAACATGGATCCAGATTCCAAAACAAGAAATCAAATTATCATAAACTTTACAACAAAACATTATCTTAGCAATGTTTGGTGTAATGGTATCTCTAAAACCATCAAAATTAATAAAGTATGCCAACCTATTGACAAAGACTCTGTTCAGCTGAAAATTTACCACTCTTTATTATACAGAACAATCATTGGTAAATAATATGGACAACTGGTGCAAGTTTAAAACTCTTGGGCACTATGTATGGCTCGGCTCTTACAACACAGTTTTGAGAAGATCACCACCTTAGTGACAGCCTTTACACTCGATTTGCTCATCTCTTTGGGCATAATATGCAGTGACACTGTGAACAGGCATGGCAGCTGGCAGCTCAAGGCAAAATTTTCAGAAACTAGGATAACATAAGAATCTTTTATTCGATATGGAAGTTGCTTTGTCATATGATCTACCCTGTCTTGCTAAAATGCCCAAATATTCAGATCTGATTTTTCCAAAAATTGTCGGCATTCTGCAATCCCTGTGTGAAAACTGCATAGCGCATAACCATTTTTGGTAAGTGCATTTTGGAAAACACACAAAAAGTACAGCTCAAGCAAGACCGCCCAAACAGAGACCTGATGTCTTTGGAGTCAACCGATAGAACATAAATTTAACTTACTACTGTACTGTAGGAGTGACAATTAGTGAAGAGTGAATATCCTCACAGTATTTTCTTGCTTTATTTCATAAGATGAGAGTCTCTACATTTGGACAACATAATTCTGGTGTGCCTATACAATGACTGTGTCACTTGTATTCAAAGATGGAACTTCCTTAAGTTGTAATTGGCAGGTCACTGAGGTTGTTGAGGCAGGAATGACTGGTGGTGTCTACTTTGTTTTGAATTGTAAAGCCTCACTGACATGCATTGCTGCTCATCAGCAGTGTTAAAGAAATGAAGCTTACTGGGCAAAATTGGCGTATATTTCACTCAAACTAAAAGGTGTAGTTTTACATGCTTCAAGAAATTTCAGAGGCCCTTGGGCACTGTTTGCTTAAAAGGCTTTTGAATGTTGTTAGCAAGTTCTCCTGAGTGGATAGTTCTTTTGCACAGACATTAAGTACGGGACTGCCATATCCATCCACAACATTTCCAAGCGATGGATACCAGCTAACATTATATACTTAGCCCAAGGCCCAGAGGATATCAAGATTGCTTAGAGGAAATCATTCACTGATGTTGTCAATCAAAAATACCACAGAAAAGCTGACTGATCTGAAACACTCTGTGTATTCAACTGATAATCTTTGTATACTGACGGAAAAAAGAAAGTGTGTATGGTTTTCAACCTGGATTATAAAAAGACGAAGTACACAAGGTAGTAGTGTTATATATTTTTTGAAACGGCATTTTATTGTGATCATTGTGGTACAAAAAGAAATTTGATTTACACTGATTTACATCACGAAAATCACAGTAGGGCGCAACACCCCTAAATTGAAAACTCACAGAGTCAGTACTTTGTGTGTACTCCCCGGGCTCCGATGACAGCCTGGCACCGTCGTCTCATTGATCCAAACGGCCATTGAATGAATGCTTGTGGAATGTTATCCCAGATGTTTTGAAGATCTCTTCCCAGTTCATTCAGGTTTTGTCGCTGGTTTGGTTGCCTCCTTCGTCGCCTGTCCATATCATCCCACAAATGTTCGATTGGGGACAAATCTGGAGATACTGCAGGCCAATCCAGCGTTCGAACATTGTTGAACCAAGCCAGCCACAAAACCTGAATGAACTGGGAAGAGATCTTCAAAACATCTGGGATAACATTCCACAAGCATTCATTCAATGACTGGTTGGATCAATGAGATGACGGTGCCAGGCTGTTATCGGAGCCCGGGGAGGACACACAAAGTACTGACTCTGTGAGTTTTCAATTTAGGGGTGTTATGCCCTACTGTGATTTTCGTGATGTAAATCAGTGTAAATCAAATTTCTTTTTGTACCACAATGATCCCAATAAAATGCCGTTTCAGAAAATACATAACACTACTACCTTGTGTACTTCATCTTTTTATAATCCAGGTTGAAAACCATACACACTTTCTTCTTTCCGTCAGTATATATAAGAAGTCCTTGAAATTTTTGCAAAGCTATAGTCTCTATTCAACCAACATTTTCTTACAAGTTCTGCAATTCTTGTAAAGCAACTGTGAGTTTGGCCAGTTATGGTAAATCTCCATGATCACTTACTACTCTTGTAAATCAGACATAGCGTTAGTGATATTCGTAGGGATGAAGCTCCTTCCACTAACCTTAGTACTGTGGAACATGCAAAATCAAGACATGCAAGAATAGCATCCTCCTTGCCTATAGGATGATTCCTCAAAGGCAGAATGTTTGCTTTCAAGATATATACAGTACATGAAATTGTATTTATAAAAGTCCTGCAAATAACATCTCAAAACACCAGCTGTATGGTGAACTGGCCTATCGCTAAGAAGGCACTTTTAAGATATGGCCATTTGAAAATTTCAGACTTCAACTAAAATAATCTTGCCCATTTGTGCTTTTATATGCATTCACATAATTCATGTTTGTGCATGGCTGACACCTCTGTTTTCATGTTGTATAATGCCCCCACTGGCACATAAGATCAACCCTATCTGAACCAAATAAGGCAATCAATTTGAAAAGCATATTGTACTATGACACAATTCAATTGTTTTCAAGGGTGTCAGACGGCTCGCTGAAAATAGTGTTCTCTTCCAACCATATCATTTCTGTATACTCCAATGCATGACAATTAAAAAATGCATTTAGGCAAAGTTAAAACATCTGCATAAATTTGCATCCTTTCTAAATGAGTACAAACCATGAGTGACAAAGTAAAAAATTTTAATTCCTATCATCGTGTGCAAAATTGGTGTGAATCTGAAAAACTCTAAACTTATTATGTGCACATTCCTCTATGAATATAGAATGGCTCTGTACAACATGTGATTATTGCACATATTCATGAGATTATTATATGTATTTGAAGTTTTATTAAAAGATTGAAAAAAACAAAAAAAAAGGGTAAAATTAATAATGGTTAGTTTATAAAGAAAAAAATAATCACCTTTAATAGATTCTTCGAGAAACTCTTCAATCTCCTCTGTATTGGAAGAAATCATGGACTTTGCAAAGACGAACTCTCCTTCCATCTCTTTTAAGGATGAGTGCAAGAGTTCTCGCCTCCGTCTGAAAGGCTGGTCAACCAAGGACTCCCCATTCAGGTACAAGAGATCAAAGGCATAAACACATACCTGCACTTTAATCTGACTTTCATCTGCATCCTGTGAAAACAAATAGAGAATAACTTCAAGCCACTCTTCCCTAGATCACTAGCTGATAGCAAACTTCATTTGCACCCAAGTTGGTTTATATGTCACATAACTTAGTCAGGGCAACAGTGGAGAATATTGGGGATATCTACATATTTCATGAAATACTTCATAATGATTATAATCGTAAGAAAGCAAGCATGCACAAACATGCAAATGCAGTAAGTGACATTTCAATATAACTGACTTGATCAGAATTCAATATGAAAATTATTTTAGGAATCTCTTAGAAGCTAAACATCACAACAGAAGATAAAAAGGATGGGCAGAAATACCACGTAAAACTGTTTCCAGTAGGAATCAGTATAATGTATGTATATTGTAAGATGGTCTTGGGAAGCACTAAGACTTATTTTCTACTCTTCATGACTTTCCCCTGGAAAAATTGGACTAGTCTGCCATGCCGTCAACAAAAATGTACATGTGCATTTGTTTTCATTTAACCAGAAAAAAAAAAAATTCTGGATTTTGACACCAAATTCATATGCAAAGGTCAGATACAATCAGTGAGTTCAGTCCGAGATGATCAAAACATATTCTCCTTTTCATCTTTATTGTTGGTGTGTTTTGGATTTTGTTGTTTTTTTTTAACTTACAGTTGTCGTAATATGCTGCATGTCTCAGAATGGTATGAATGACTGGTTTACGCTTCAATCTGACAAGTCTAATGTCTCTGGCCTCTCAGTGATAATGTCTAAATGGTTTAAAGCCTTACATAGCAGTCTAAAAATGTGTTCTCTGTATGTTTGACTTTGACACACAAGTGCTAAGCTAGGTCCCACATGCAAGCACTAGGCTAGGCACTAGGCCTTTAGCTCAGAAACCATATCTATTTTTAATTTGATAAACTTAACAAGTATACTTTATCATTACATCTATTGATTCTTCAGATTTTACAGCGGCATAAAATACCCATGACAGTAGGTGAAGGTTAAAAGCATAAACCTGGAATTATCAGTGGTGTCCGAGACTTTCAAAAACAAAAGAACATGTATTAGACATGAGCAACCTTTAGGAATCCTAGTCCAAACGAGATCTAGTCTAAACTAGATTTTCTCAACCAGGCTCAAGTCTAATCATTCCTGAAACTGAATATTATCTGCAGAAAGAAAAACAGATAAACTGTTTCTGAGATGAGTCTGCACAGATCCTAACTCACAGTAAAATTTATTTGATATATAAACACCATCAGCATTCAACACTATATTCAACTTTTTGATCTAGGCTAGCCTTGATTAGATCTAGACAGTTGTAAACTAACAGATCACCCCTTTAAGCCACAGCACTTAAAATCTAGTCTAGACTTTTCCTAAATCTAGGTAGTTTTGCTTAGCCGTGTTCAATTTCTTGATGTCAAACTCCAAGCCCTAAACTGGACTAGCTGTCTAGCTGAACCTCTGTTCTTTTACAGCATATGTCGAAGTGAGATAATCTGAAGCTTTCCAGAAAGGGGAAATGTGAGTTTTTGTGAATGGCTAATTTTATGCCAATTATATAAATTTGATATAAACCTCTTGATTGGAATCAGTTCATTGAAAAAAGAATAAAACATTGGAGAGGATTTCTTATATCTTGGCCAAGTTACAGTACAGTTTCTTTGGTAGTTATTCCTTCTGACCACAAGCACAAAATCCTTAAATACAATGGATGCAACTTCTAAACATAAGTACTCTAGATGACCTGAACATGAAACATCTGATACAATTTCTGCTTACCTTGCGTTTCCTTGTGCTCAGCACCTGGAAGGGGAGAATATGTTTCTTTTCTACATCCCATGCCACAGCCTCAGAGTCAAGGATACAGGACTTCACCTCTGACCCCAGGACCTTTGACATCCTCCTGATTATGTCTGGATACTTGCTAGTGTTATCCTCTGAATTTCGACTGTAGATGTAGATCTTGCCATCTTCCAGGATGTGAATCTGATGAAGGAATTACAGGAAGGAATTAGAGAATATTTGCATTTGAGAATGCACAAAAATTCATATCCCTGTGATTGAGACATAGTATTAAAATTGTGACAATGTCCAAATTCATGACTTAAAGTGCAACAGAATATCTTTACAGCATCTGCATTTCACAGGCTTGATACAATGATAATCATTACCATTGTGACAAAGTTCTGCAGCTCTACACATGATTTTTACCTGTGCTCTTTCTCCATCATATTTGTATTCACATGTGAACTCCATATTCTCGAATCTCTTCAGAACCTCACTCACTCCCTTGGTTGGGTGGGCAAGCATAGGACGCAGAGGTACACCTAGATAAGGAAGGAAGTGTGTTGTTTATTGACATTGGGAGTATGGCTACCTAACCACATGAGAAAGCACCTGCAGGCATCTAATTAAGACTCTCCCTCAATGCTGCATGAGTCAGTTATCTTTTCATCAATATTTTTTCACAAACTAAAATAAAGTTTATTTTTCCTTAAAACAAAAATGGCTGGTTAAATCCATATGGTGTCAAGAAATTGGGTCAGTCGAGGTGATTAAATTTCTTACCCCTAAAGATACCAAAAGCTATGACAAATTAAAACCAATCAGTTGAGTCACTGTTTCTGATTTGTGTATTTCTCAATATCACTTCCCCACCACACATGTCAATATTTCATTCATTTCCTGGATTCCTCCATTAGCATTAACGCTCCTGAAGGCTGGTGCATTAGTGTTTAGTTATGATAAAGTGAAACTTGCATCACTTTGTCGGCACACAATAGGAGATCAGAGTTAGCTCATTAAAGACAAAACTCTCTTGTTGTTTCACCTAGAAATACAGTCAGAGCACAAGACACTTAAACCTTTGTATCATAGTCAGTGGAAGTGAGGGATTTCATGTAGAAAGACTTGGTCTTAATTTCATAAGCAAAGACATACAGTATTACAGGAGGCATAAACAAGTACTGATTTTATATCCAGCTTTCCACAAGGCTACGTTGCTTCCTGTCTTTCAGTATCGGTGTCCTATTTTAACCCGTGCGGCGATGATCGGGTCTTATACGACCCGGGGGTATCTTCAAATAGGTGTAATTCTGTTAAAAATCACTTCTCGGATCTGAAATTTCGTGACTTTTCCTAAAAATCATTTTCCTCATTAGCTACCAAAAATCAATCAATTCCACCCATAAGTTAATGAGTGACCACCACTTTCTGACCACAACCCCCCCATAATGATGATCGGGTCGTATAAGACCCGATCACCATTATAGAGACAGTGATGATCGGGTCGTATAAGACCCGATGACTTTTAAGAGCAATTGATGGTTGGGATTTTCTTCTTGTTGCTGCTAAAGTCGTTTAATAGCAAATACCGAAAATTCCA
>JAWQUT010000096.1:1451907-1468777 GCA_033807755.1 Ellobium chinense
TTCACGTTTTGTTTATTACGTAATTTTCCCTTTTGGATTGAGATAAGAAACCCAGGGTTTTGTGAGGACATGTATTACACTTTGGAGAGTTGATCAATATGAAAAACTCAATTTGGGTGAAAATGTGGAATTCACGATTTCATCAGCCGACCGATGAAATAAGTTAATTCATTACTAAATCGAAGTTAAGATTCTGTTTCTGGTGATAAATGTGTAATGATTATAATGTGACTGTGTTAGTTGAGCCGCGGTATTTTAAATCAAAGAATAACATGATTAATTTGTACTTTATACATTTTAAAGTCTGTGGAGCTGGTAGAAGCTTATTTTAAAGTTGACGAAACAGGACTCACTGCCAGTTTGTTATAGTGATGTGAATCCCTTTCAGTCTGTTAAAATGATGAGACTCACTTCCAGTTTGATATTATTATAGTGATGTGATTCACTCTCAGTTGTTACACGGATGTGACTCGCTTCCAGAGTGTTATATTAACTTTTCCCATACCCTGAGGCATCTCGCCATTTTCAAGCTCTTATATGCTCGATTCATGACTTACTACAGTAACAGGATATGACCTATGATCTTTATTATAACAGTATCCCAATACTCTTGTTGTGAACACTGAAGTACTTAACCAGTTCACTGAAAACTGACTTGGCCTAAGCGCCAGCAAGCATGAACAGCATCATCCTCAGGGGAAGCCTACCTCGCATTGAGGAAGCAGGAGAGCGATCTAGCCAGTGCCACCTTATCGACCCATAGACTGATAGAGCCATCTTCTTAGCGAAACACCCCTCAGACCACAGGGGCACCAAAACTATTACTATGACTACTAGGTGCGAGTTACTTTGTATATCTATATTGTATACTTGTGTTACCTATGTTTATCTTGTCCGTGTGTATTTATTCTCTATTACACTTTTCGAATTGAATCCAGGTCTTAACTTCCTTCTTCATATATTCGTCGTGCTGTCTTAAAATATCATAACTGTCGACCTCCGTGAACTCAGAATCCCATCAATTCACTTATTACATTCATATTGTTTGATTTGGTACTGTAATGAAATCTACTCTATCCACGGGTAACTGTAACCTCTTGGACTCCCGTATTTCGTTCCTCAGTTCACGTTGGAAGTCTTATAAGTATCCAGGTAGGATAGGGTAGTCTCTGAGGCATGGCCCTCTTCTTACAAGAGGGTAGCAGCTTTGTGACACTTACCCTGTATCAAATGTAGTTTGTGTCTAGCCAGTAAAGATTTGTCTGCACATACACAGCTTAGAGGAACCAAAGATGAACTGTGCCATATTCCCTTACATTTATGAAAGATGGCATTCAAAATTTATTTGATCAGTTGTATTAAGTTAGCTTTCCACTTCAAGAAAATAATTCTTAGACATTTTTCTTTTCCAAAAAGTGGTCATACCATATAAATATGGCATTATTGATATATTTAAGACATTATGCAGGGATCAGCCGGCTAAAGTGTCACAAATTTGCACATTGTACAGATGAGAATTTTGACACTTTTCCTCATAAGCATTCATTCTTTTATCTTAAAATACATGAGTTGCCCTGGCATTGGCCCAGAAAAAGGAGACAAATTTTGAACCCATTATGAAGGCCTTTCTCTAGCAAAATCACTGTGTTAAGACCAAAAGCCCTCTTGCCTCATTAGTGGTGTGAGTAAGTTATGCCTCGCTCTGTTTGGCAACACAGTTTAGCTAATTATGGCATGTCTCTGCGCACAGCAAGCCGTGATAGTGAATGGCGTCGAACACTGCAATAAGGTTTCTGAAAATTGTATTTATGATACAAACCAACTTTTAAAACAATATACTTAGATGTCAGCTGAACTGAGTAAGGGCTGAGTGTCCCTAATATAAATCATGCTTACTTATGAAGGTGTATAGCTCATAGCCATCTCAGTAATATTTTTCACTGAATATTTTAGCACTATCTTTTCCTTACCTACAAAATATTCACAGTTCAGTAAAGTGAAGGCTTCATCTTTCACACTTATAGTGAGACATATTTCTGATAAAAAAACAATAACATTCTGAGATGTAAAAGGGAGATGATGCTTTCCACCAGAGAGCTGTCAATTTACTTCACCCTAATTATCAAAGTACATGTCAGCACTAAATGATATGAACACAAAGGTCACTAACCTGGGGTCAGTTTACAATGTGATCTCAGCTCAGAGAGGCCATGCTTTAAAAGAACTGGAATGATGGAGTCATAACTGGGAAGTTCACTGTGAAAATTATGTAGAAAGTAAACATGATACAGGCTTTGTTTTGAAATTCAAAACTTGTTCTTTACACAGTTAACAGTATTTGCATGTGCAAACATTTTCATTATGACTGGAACTTTTTTTATACTGTATGTACATATTTAGATTAATATTTACAACAAAATGTTTCACATTCTTACTTTATCACTGAATATCATTGAAATCGTTTGACACTATAAATAATAAGAAAAGTAAACTGATAAACTGTTTACAGATTGAGAACAGATAACAAGATAACCGAACGGTAAAAAAGATTTTTAAAACTCACCAATATGTGGTCTTAATAATAAGTGCTGCTTCATCCACTTTTTTTTTCAAGACATCAGCACCCAGGCCTTTTCCAGCATCTAATACTGAAGGAGGGAATTCTGTATTAAGGAAGATGTAACAAACTGAGAGATGACAAGTAAATACATTATCTAGCTGAAACAATTACAGCATTATCTTGATTGATGTTTCCAGTTAATAATTATGTCGAGCTGGGATGATGACAATTATGTCAATGCTGCCATGGAGAGAGTTACCTTATCTTGCAATAAACATCCCCCTCACCCACCCTTCCTATGAGCGAGATGAGTGACATCACACAGTATTCCCATACCTTTGGAAAGATTACTGTCTGGGAGTTTTCAGGATATTTGAACATTATTGGAATTCTAAGAACCAGGCACCCGTCACAGTAATAGAGATTCAGATAGATCCATGTCTGCAAATTTAGTAGGCCTTCAGTTCTGGAATCCCTCTGCAAAAGTAAGAATTCCCATGACATCCATATCTTCACCTGGAGGATACAATTGGCTATCTGCATTTTTGAAAATTTACAGGAGAAGGGAAAAACTGTTTCTTTTTATTTAACAAAACTGAACTGAGACTTTTTTTCATGAACACTATGCTTGAAACCATGCATGATTTTACTAGGAACTTCATTTTCAAAATATTTGTTGTTTGTTTGATTTATTGCACGTGGCTGGTTGTTGATCCCACAACCCAGCGGATACAGTCGGCTACCTATCGATAGCCATTTGTTGCTGGCCGCCGCGGGTCTCTTTGAAGCTGACTTAAAGATATCTTCCAGGATGGTTTGTTACCAGCAACTTGTGGATTTGTCTGAATGCAATGTTTATTTATATCGATTTCATTTCTTCCTGTTGCATAATGCTTTGGACATTTGAAGCTGGTATGTCTAACTTTCTGCCTTTTATCATATGGTAGGCGACAGTTGAGCTTTATTCTTTATATATCTTTGACTTTGGAGACTGAATTTACGCATTATGTATTGCAGGTGTGTTTTGGTGGGTGTCTATTGGGAGAGTTGTCGCCATAAAGAACAATGCTCAACTGTCACCTACCATACCATAAAAGGCAAAAATCTAGACATACCAGCTTCAAATGTCTGAAGCATTATGCAACAGGAAGAAAAGAAATCAATATAAATAAGTCCAGAATTAGTCGCCTTATCATTCTCAGAGGGTCAGTCCACAGAAATACTTTGCCTCTGAAAATACTATAACCACTACAGGTACTAAAACAGCACCTCGGGTCAAAAGAAATGGAAAGTTTGAGTGGTGGCAAATGAATTCTTCAGCTGTCTTTACAGAAGAACTACCAACAAAATTCACAAGCAAAAGCAAGTCTTTCAAATACATCTACGGCAACACCAAAAAATGCTGGCGACAATTCTTCATCAATGGACTTGCATGTCTTGACAGGAGCGATTGATGACATCATATCAGACATTGTCCATGCATTCCATCGACAGAGTGCTTGGCATTTCATTTTCTGTCTTTAACGACAGCAGTCTGGATACTTCCATTTCACAGCTGCCAGCTGACGAAATATGAGGGAAACCAAGGATTCTGAACTCACAAACTGTAATCCTAGTGTCCAGTTGAAGAAATTAACTCCTGGAATCTCAACAACCAGACAGCACAATCTGATTCTTCCAGCGCCGTTTCTTCACAAACAGCACCATGCAATCATCCCAACACTGTTCCTTTAGAAACAGCACCATCGCATTCTGCCAAGGCTGTTCCTTCATGAACAGCACCATCTGATTCTGCCAACGCTCTTCCTTGACAAACAGCACCATCAGATCATCCCGAGGCTGTTTCTTCACAAACAGCACCATCAGATCATCCCGAGGCTGTTTCTTCACAAACAGCACCATCAGATCATCCCGAGACTGTGTCTTCACAAACAGCACCTGCAGACAATAGTTCAGCTGTGTCAGATCCAGAAATTTCCCTGCTTATCCTCACCTCTAGAAAGAGAAAAAAGCCACACCCAGAAGAATGGCTACAGAACAAACATTAACGGCAAAATGGGAAATGGGCCAAGACTACGTAAGCCACAGAGTCATGCGACCTGCAAAGAGGCTGAATGAACACTGGTCCTAAAGGCATCAAGTGCCACCTGTTATCAGAAAAGGACAGAACATTTGGTCTCTGACTTGGGATCAAAAACGAACATTGGTGCAAGGACAGGTTGATAGAACTACTGTCAGGTGCCAAAAGAAGTCCTCTAGTCAAAACAAACAACTTACCTTACAGTATGGTTTAAAGAAGGAGGGAAAGAGGGTGAAAGTATGCAAGACTATGTTTTTGCACACAACAGGCTTGACGAAACACTTTGTTCTGTCTGCATTCAATGCAACCACCGTGAGCACTGAGAAAAGTAGAGAGGAAGATCACATATACTATGATCGGGCGGTGCAAGACAAACCATTTCTTTGAGAGTTTTTGCAAAAACTGCCAAAAATGCCGGCTCATTACTGTCAACAGTCATAAAGTACTTGGAGTCAGTCATCAAAAGTATGGCCGAATTTTATGGTCTGTACACTTCTTGCTGCAAATGACAGTAACCAAATATCATTGTCAGAGAAAGTGTTTCGTGAAATGTTCAATGCGGAAACCTCACATTGTTCAAACCCAAGAATGACCAGTGCAAGGTATGTGTCGACCATGAAAGTGGAAACATAACCGACGAGATCTAGGCTTCTCACATCAGTGCCAAAGATGCTGCAAGAGCTGAGAAAGAAGCTAACAAGCCGTTGGCAGTGGCCAGCAGGGAGGCTTCAGATGACAGTATCTGTGTTGTTTTCATGGACCTCCAGTACATGTTACTTGCCCCATAGCTGCAGGTGTCCGCTTTGTACTTCAAAACAAAGTTAGCCATCCATAATTTCACTCTGTACGACGTTGCAACAAAAGATGTCAAATGCTAGGTCTGGCACAAGTCTGAGGGTGGCGTCACTTCCAAGGTATTTACCAGCTGCATCGTTGACTTCATACAAAGCAAGCCCAATGTGAAAAAGATTGTTGTCTTTAGCGATGGGTGTGCATACCAAAACAGAAACTCTATACTCTCCAGTAACTTAAGCCAGTTCTCTGTAACACAAGGCCTTGTCATTGAACAAAAATATCTGGCAAAAGGACATACCCAGATGGAAGTGGACAGTGTGTACAGTGTAACAGAGTGGGCACTCAAAGCCGTTCAGATCAACATTCCAGCAGATTATGTGGGCATTATCAGAACAGCAAGGAAAAACCCATCCCCATATCAGGTACAGTTCTTTTCAGCTGCAGTTTACAGACGTATTCGAGCTGGTAGGAAAGCAGGTGATCCTACTGTAACACTTGAAAGCCCTCAGATATACCCCTGACGGTATAACTGCTCTCAAACTCGATTTTGGATCTGATTGGCAGGAACTGATGCGGCCATGGAGGCACCAGAAAGTATCAGTTGACTTCCCACGTCAGCTGTATACACGTGAGCTGAAAATAGGTGAAACAAAATTTAAGCACTTGCAGGAACTAAAGGCTGTGATCCCAAGGGATGTCCATTCATTTTATGCCAACTTTCGGTATTACACACGTTTACATTATTTTGCATTGTGATTCTATTACTCAAAATATGTCAGCCATTCTCTGTATGGAATTTTTGTTCCTTCGAATCTTGGATTTTAGCTGGTCATGTTCAAATTTGCTTGTATTATAATCATGTTTCATGTTATTGCCTGTGTTAAAATCTTGCTATTGCTTCCATTCTAAATATATTTCATGCCATTGCTACTGCTCTAATTATATTTCATGCCACTGCTTCTGTTATAATTATGCTTCATAGCTTCTGTTCTAATTATGTTTCATGCCATTGCTGGTGTTATCATTATGTTTCATGCCATTGCTAGTGTTGTCATTGTCTTTCATGCCATTGCTAGTGTTATCATTATGTTTCATGTCATTGCTGGTGTTATCATTATGTTTCATTATCACTGAGCTATTGCCTTAGTCACAATGTGTTTTCTTTTTAATAAACTCTCCATAAATTTTGAGAACTTAGTTGCAAGTTCCCTTATTTTTCTTCTTTGTCATGTACAGTGTTGACTACAATGTTAACTGTCTGCCCTTTCTTCTCTCTATGCCTAATTTTTCTTATATTGTTGTAAAACATTGACAACAATTTTCGGTCTTTCCATTTTATTCCTCTTCCTTTTCTGTTTGTGCTTTTCTTTTGCTTCCTTTTTGATTGTCTGTCCCTTTTCTTCTTGTTGTGCGAAATTCTGATCTACCTATGACTTCTTTTGTTGCACATTAAACCTAGATAATTATTTTTCTTTGTCTATATTTGGAGACTTCTCTCTCCATACTGTCCTTTCTTCTTTTTAGCCATTGGAAATGATTACCGAAAGGGATTGCAATCGGCCACGGCGCACTGCAGGTGGGGTGCGCGATAAAATCTCCATGGATACCATCGGCTATAGAGATGGCCGATTGTATCTGCCGGGTTTATGAACCTCGCTCACATGGCCGATTATAACTTTGTTGAAAAAAATGTATTTGCACCTAATTTTTTGTCACAACATGTATCAACATATAAACTTCAATTTTATGAAATAAAAATTTTTTTGACCTAGGTCGATTTGGCCGGATATATCCACCAGGCGACGATATAGTATTCTAAAATTGTGCTGAATGACACAGGTTACAGGCCTACAAATCTTTCGATTCTAGATTTTACAGCTCAAAGCTGTATGCCTTTTTCTTTCTCTCTTTTCCCAAAAGAAGATACACCTGTTGCAAAAAATTCCTTGCTTTTTAACTGTGATTTTATGTCTGGACATTTGTATTTGTTTAAAAATGGTCAGAGCTCAGATGAATTTCAGGCTATTCCCTTTAGGAATGCCAGTCTCTAGTCACTGAAATGCACCAATACTTTTGTGGGGGTCTGCAGGCCACAGAGGGCTCCTAATGGATTCAGGGCAAAGCTGGTGAAATTGTCTTTGATGACATCAAACTCAGCCTTTCACAGCATTTTTGAGTAAATTTACGTTCTCTATAAAACAGCAATTTTTTTATTGCTTTACCGTGGTTTTTCCACATCCCACAGATACCGCACTTTGGGAGATTCGGACTAGCGGCCGCAAAGTGTCGTCACCGAAGCAACTGTCTCACCTCACCAGTCATCACCTTCCACTTCTCAACCCTGGCCTTGCCTTACATGCATGATTTTCGCTGCTGCTTGAATTTTGACATATTCTGGTCTTTTTGTGCCTACCTATTTTACTTCTTCCGGAAGCCAGCCTAATAAAATTTGATTATTTATGAATTCAAAAGTATCAGATAAATAACAAGAGAAAAAGACATGCACTGAGCAAATCAGTTTCAAAATCATCTCTCATACTGGTGAGATCGCATACTATGTACACCGATGACATGGCGATGTTTACACAGCTAACAATGTAATGATCACTGGTACACTGCTGGCACATTGTGATCTTTATGACCCTTGCAGCTTTACACATGGTCAGACAAAATGTTCGTGGCCGACTTAAAGGAAAGTTGCATCGTCATCATTTTTGCCACAAGAAGCTGCTGTTTGGGGAAGGGGAGTAACTCTAAATGCAAAGGCAAAGTTTGGTCACTCCAGCTGTTTTTATTGCGTCATATTACATACGCATGCAGTAACAGAACGATGCTCTTTCTTCACTAGACTGTGTCAGTATGCACCATAGATAATTTTCAGAGGGGAAAAAGCACTCGAAAACAGAAAATTATTTTTGACGTGCATGTCCATGTTTAAGCTGGCTTTGATCAGGTTTTTTTTTCTTGAAAATCCCACTCGGACCGTCAAGCAAGTGCTTATCCAAGCAATAAAAAATAACGAAAAAGTAACGAGTAATTTTGTAATTGTTACAGAGAATTTGAGTAACAATTACTTTTTTGTTACTTTCGCTGAAGCTTGTAATGAGTAAATAATTGTTACCCGAAACCTGTAATGAGTACTTGTAGCGGCGTTACTTTTTACTTGTTACAACAACCCTGAGGGTAACACAAAATAAAGTGAACTCTCCATTTTCGCCATAAACTCAGTTTTTAAAGATAGCAGTATGATGTTTTCGTACTGCTTAATCACTGATCTGATGTCTGAACATCTACAATAATAATAATGATAATAATAATGTGGTGTATAAGTCTCATATCAAGCTCATATGACTTCATACTATTATGACCCCAGCAGGCCTGTTCCCTCGAGACCTTTCAACACCTCTTGAGGAGCAAACAGTGCCTCAGCCATTTCCAGGCTCTGATCACTAGCATTCTGACAATATCTTCCACTGCCTATAGCCAGGTACCCATTTAACAGGTGGGTGGCTTGAGGAAAATGTGAATGAAATGCTTTCCCAAGGCACTCACAACATCATCATTTTTTAGGAATCGCACTCTTTAGATCTCGAGTCTAACTCCATAACCATTCACCAACGCTGCTCCACATTTCACTAAATTCCACCCACCCTGCACAACATAGTAAGCAATTAGCTATGACATGTATGTTTAAAAAAACACACTTCAGACTTGATGTTGGCTTTCATTATGAGCATTCCTGATGGCTTATGATGGTATTTTTTTTTTCTAACAACATGTCAGTTTATCCATTTTGCATTAATTCTAGACTGTCCTGGATTCTGAAGTTAAGGCAGGAAAGGACTGTTGAGAATTCTGGTTAACCAAACATGAACATTCAGGAAGGACAGTTTTAATAGAAAGTGCATTTTTCAGTCTGTTTTGTAACACAATTGTTTAAAACATTGTGATGAAGACAAATATAGGTTCCATGAAATGGAAATAAGAAGGGAAAAAACTGTCCTTTCCTTTTCTCTCCTCTCCCACATACACCAACGCACTTTTGCGAAAAGGATCTCCATTAAGTCTGTATTGACATACAGCATATCTGTTTCTATAAAGGATTTGGTTTGATTAAAGACACTGTCAAACAAATCTTTTATGCTGATTTGCTATACAATTTTCTTCTGTTAAAGTGACCCTTCAAATCTCTGAACCATTTCATTCAATGCGATTCAGTTCAACCCGCACTAAGAGCTGGTTGTATTTGTCATGAAGATCCCCAGATCTCACATCCATACAGACATATAGAGTTAGCCAGTAGTATCTGATACTTAATTCATAAAGACCTATTTTTGCTGCAATCCCATACATAATTTCATTCCCTTTTCCACATTATAATTTCTGGCCTTGGCATATATTTCTTAATATCTACTAAAATTTATCATTAGTGATTTTTCCATTCCATTACAAGTGTTTGTTAACAGTATCCTGCCATCCACATACAAAAGCGCCAATAGCTTAAGGAATACATGTAAATTTTCATTACACTTCTATTCCTTCAACATTTTTTCAGTAAGAAAGGATCGCAGATCATTTAGAACCAAGGCCATGCTGCATGTCTTATTGATTCTTCCTTGCCATTTTAGGATTTCCTTGCCATTTTCGGAAATCTTGTCAAACTTGAAACCTGCACTCAAAACAATGTTGTTTTCACTTTCTAATAAACAAAGACAAGTCCAGCCGAACTTTTCCCTCTACTTATTAGTTGTTGTGCAGATGCAACTGAACAAAATGTCCTCAGGCATATTCAGGAGGCAGAAATCAGGTTCGAAACATGATATGTAAATGGATTGATCCAGCAACTTCCTGCAATAAGAATTACTTCAATATGCACAGGTTTCTTTCAACTGTGTGGCATTCTGTTAAAAATTGCTCCAGATTTGTTCAGATGGCAAAAAACTTACAGAAAATAACATTTCATGCTGTGGTAGACTGTGTATGACCAGCATAATTATCTTACCCTGTCCTGGTGGACTAAGGAAGGCAGCATGACCAAGGGCTGTAAGCACAGACTGTTCCGCCAAACCAATTCGCAGTTTCCCACTCAGTGACCTCACAAGGTAGCGAGCTTCTGAATGTCGACAAGCCACAAAAATTCCTTTTATCTTCTCAATTTTCTTATTCATCACCTGTAAGCACAGACACATCTTTTTTTAGACCAGTATCAGTGAACAAATCAAAATAAAAAATAAATCATTTGTAAAAATGTCCTATTGTGAAAAATGAATTCTCTGTGCAATGTCGTCATCTGATAAACTTTGTGAGGGACTAATGTACCTTATACAAAAATTTTATTTACATTTTATATTGTAATACTACTTGTGTATTATAAACCACCTATACCCCCATCCACCCACAAACACACACACAAAAAATGGGCCAGTGAGTTTGCCTCTACAGGTGGTATACCATCATCACTCAACACATTTCCTTTGCAAACAGAGAACCAAACGATCATTGCGGTATGATTTGAATGAAATACATGTGTAAATATTGGAATGCTGTTTCTTCATGTAACTGATGATGCATCACTAAGAAGCACTAACAAGACTGTCTCCTTTAGAATGGCAATTTATTCATCCTCAAGTATAAAATCCTCAATCTCCACTATATCTCAGTTTTAACAGCCTTAAGTTACAATCCCCTATGCAATGCAAAACCACATACGCAAGCGGGGAATACCTTGAAGCATTTTACAGTAACTCTCTGAACAATAACTACTGCTTTCAAAACTGGAAATGTGAAAAGTAAAACTGAAACCCACTGCATTGCCAGACATGGAAGCAATTTCCTTGAGTTTGGTGAACACTGCTGACACTGTCAGTTTGGGAGGTGCAAACATCATTTTCTGATTGGTGCGACTACTCTGAAAGAGAAAGAAGGAATACCAATTGAAAATCATTTAATCAAATCCTCAATATGAATGAGCAGACATGTATTATTGAAGAGAAGAGACAGGAATAACATCTTTCACATTGAACAATAAATTTCAAAATCACCCACCTCTGCTACAATGCCCAAATCTCCTTTCTCCTGTGCCTCCTCCTTGATTTTGTCAACATTTCTACCTGGAAATCAAATGTAAAGAAGGGCTGAGTAGCTGAATCCAGCTGTATTAAAATGACAAGACATTTTCTGCTGCAGACAAAAACTATGATACAGGAACACAAGAACATTACTTCACAAGCATAGTGAGGCGAATGTCTAGGGAACGGAATTTTTGCTATTTAAATCTATACATGCGAGCGGGACGGCAACCCGCTTAAGGGGGGGTGCGCCTTCTGAAAAGAGGGTCTAGGGGTTAAAATATCGAAATTGGGCTTTTGGTATTTTTAGACACTTTGACCTCTTCTGCTATGAGAAAAATAACCTTTGAGGCCAGAAACATCCGTTTTATGCCCTGAAAGGCACCTCTAGATGGTCATCTTAGCCTTGTATAAACGCGCTATCAAAACTTCAAATGCGTTTTTCTCAAAATGTTGTTTTTCTCCACTTTTTTCCCTAAGGCTTTTTTATTTCTGAACCGACTGACTTCAAACTTGGAATATATCTATCCCATAGAATGTGTTTCAAAAAAATGCATCCTTTTTTCTAGATTTAATTTACGTTTTTGAAAAAAAGTCGATTATCTGGTGGAAAATTGAGAAAAATACACATCCGTCAACACACATATTTCAAAAATTTTTTACTGACATTGTGTGATAAATAAACAAAAAACAAATGCATTTTATTATTTTTAAAGGGCTATTTTATAAGTGTACAAAATATTTGAAATGATCACATTCAAAACTCTAGGAGCCTTAGGCTTTTGAAAATAGCTCATTTTCAACACACGAAATCCAATATGGCGGCGTTGCCATGGCAACTGTACACAAACAAAAAAAAATCCACATTTTCTCCTCTAATTTGACCATGCTGAATCTGAATTTAAAGCTTAAAAAGTCCCTAGTTCAAGCATTCACGATTTCACTCCCAGGAGGCGCACCCCTCCTTAAGCGAGATGACTTAAAGCCAGACTTGCATAATATACACTCTGTTTTTGACAAGAATGCTGCAAATTGTCACTATCGTACTGTATTAGTGCTTGATTACCTTTGCCCATCAGCTGAAAACCTGAGAGCTACAAAGAAGCTTGTACCGACGGCCCTGATTACCCCTCTTACGTTACGTGAGAAGTGATCGACACTACCTCCCCACAGCCTTCTGTCAGGCAGTTGACCCTTCGGCGCACAAATGGACGAATCAGAGCGGACATCCTAGCCACTGGTCATTTAGCCCGCGCAAGCATTAACGGATCAAGATTAAGTAAGCCCTGCCCCCTGTCAGCCACACTTTATCCTTTCCTCAGCTTAGGCAGTGATTGACACTTACAAGCCTTACCTGAGCTATTGCACAACACTCAGCCAGGGTGTCGTTCAAAAAGGCATGACCATCATTCGTGTTGCGTAAAGGCTTTTTGACACACGCTGCTCGCGTCGTGCTCTGGCCAGATGTGGGGCGAGAAGTGTGACGCTTATCTTTGCTGGTGTTTACAATCATGTAAATTTGATCCCAAATTATTTTGATCACTTGAATGGGGGGCGGCGAACATCTCGATTTCAGAGATGTTAGACCTTTCATATTCTCTCCAGTTTTATTTTAACATGTACGAGGCTTGTCCGGTAATTACCCGGGTTTTCCCGATATCTCGAAAACTAATCAATGTTTTTAAAATCGGAAAAGTGCATTTGCTTTTTGCACTAATGCACTTACTGAATGCAAATTTTCAAGTGCCTCGGTGAACGGATGCAGTATTTATGGCCATGCAAAGATGGCGACCCCTTTACAGAATTGGTCAAAGTTTGAAGTGAGAGCTGTGATTCGATTTTTACATGCAAAGGGTATAAAAATTTGTGAAATTCACAGAGAAATTTCCACTGTCTATGGAGAACAAGCCATCAGCAAGACCCAGGTGGGTGAATGGTGCAAGTCCTTTAGGGAGGGACGAACAAGCATAGAAGATGAACCTCGCACTGGACGTCCGCAAACATTGAAGACAGGCGCCAACGTTGCACGTGTTGAGGCGTTTGTCCTCTGTGATCGGAGGGTAAAAATACGGGACATCGCTGTTGCCCTGGACATTCCCAAAACAACTGTCCACGAAATTGTTCATGATGATTTGGGAAACAGAAAGGTTTCTGCTCGCTGGGTACCAAAAATGTTAACCGACATTCACAAAGAGCAACGGGTTGAAACTTGCACAGAGTTGTTGACGCGGTACAGGGAGGAAATCAACGGCCAAATGGGACCCGGTGGTGACACAAACGAGAACCCCTTAGACAGAGAACATTCCAATGAAACATTTCTGGACCATATGATCACGGGAGACGAGACCTGGGTCCACCATTCTACTCCTGAAACAAAAAGAGATTCAATGATCTGGAAACACCCATCCTCCCCTACGGTCAAAAAATTCAAACGTCAGCCGTCTGTGATTAAAGTCATGGCTACAGTGTTTTGGGATGCAAAGGGCATTCTGCTTTTAGATGTTTTGCCTCCTGGACAAACTGTCAATGCCACCATCTATTGTGAGACCTTGGATAGACTCAGAGAAGCCATTCGTCGAAAAAGACCTGGTCGTCTGAAAAAGGGTGTTGTTCTGCAACACGACAATGCCACTCCCCACACGGCAAAGATCACAAAAGACTGGATTGAGAAGTACAAATGGGAAATATTACCATATCCACCACACAGCCCTGATCTGGCACCTTCTGATTTTTATCTGTTTGGACCTCTCAAGCACCACCTTGCAGGAAGACGCTTTGGTGACGACGAGGAACTCGTGGACGCGGTTCAACAATGACTGAAGAGTCTTGACGGATCTTTCTGTAGAAAGGGTATTTATTCCCTTCTACACCGTTGGAAGAAATGTATCGATCTCGACGGGGATTATGTCGAAAAGTAGGTAAGAGGCACAAGTTGACTGTCAATAAGTTTCAGTTTGATCCTTCAAATGATACGCCCGCAGTGGCACAAAAACGGGTATTTACCGGACAAGCCTCGTATTATTTCTTTCCCTCTGATGTAGACATGTCCCAGTCTTTAAAAGAAATTGTTCTTTTCACTTTTCAAAGGAGAGTGGTGAGAAGGCTTAGGTGCTGTTTTGAAGCCAACCGAAAATCCCGTTCCCCGCAAAGAATGACCAATAATATGCTCTGCAAGTCTACTCAGCTGTTTAGTTCCCGGCTTCGCGAAGAATAGGAATGACGTGGTGCTAGCGTGTCGTACGAGGCGACTAAATGGCGAAAAAACAGGTAGCGACTCCCGACACAGAGTCACCTGGTCCTCCAGGTTGGGGGTTGGGTCACGGGGCTAACAACCCCTCCCTTAAAACAAAACATTGTTACAAAAACACATACAACCGAAAACCTGAATCTCTGCTTGGCTGATTGTGGAATTTCTCCAAATGGAGAACTGATGATGCGTGACAGTCAAATCCGAAAGGAAGCTGTTAGGCGGACGCCTCCACCATCATCTGATGCGTGACAGTCAAATCCGAAAGGAAGCTGATAGGCGAACGCCTCCACCATCATCTAAGTCTCTCCAGATTGGATCGTGGAACGTTAGGACCTTGTATGAGACTGGAAAAACTGCACAGGTTCTTCAAGAAATGCACAGGTACCGTCTAAACATACTAGGAATCAGCAAGACCCACTTGAACCAGTCTGGACAGAAACGAATGAAAGAAGGAGAACTTTTTATCTATTCCGGAAGTGACAGAGATGGACCTCATAGAGAAGGAGTAGGAATGTTCATAAACAAGGCAACACAGAAAACATTCAGAGGTTGGGAAGCACATGGTCAAGAATCATCATGGCCTCATTTGGAACAAAGAAAGAAGTCAAGCAAAAGGAAGGTAAGAAGGTCATAAACATGAACATCATACAAGTATACGCCCCAACCAACGATGCTGAAGAGGAGGACAAAGACAACTTCTACAACCGCCTCCAGAGTGTGATAGACAAGCTTCCAAGTAAGGACATCAACATTGTCATGGGAGACATGAACGCCAAGGTAGGCTCCGATAACAGTCACTACGGGGAAATCATGGGCAGACAAGGACTAGGAGAAGCAAACGACAATGGGGAAAGGTTTCAGAACTTCTGTGCATTCAACAGCCTAGTCATCGGAGGAACAATCTTCCCACACAAAAGGATCCACAAAGCAACTTGGGTCTCCCCAGATGGAAGAACGGAGAACCAGATAGACCACTTCTGCATTTCTCGAAAGTTTAGACGCTCACTGGAAGATGTCAGAGCTCTGCGAGGAGCAGATGTTGGGTCGGACCACCATCTGATCCTTGGAAAGATGAGGCTGAAACTGAGAAGGTATGCACAAGCCACAACCGGAGTTCTGAAGGACCCTGTTAAGAAGAAAGAATTCAAACTGGAACTGAAGAACAGATTTCAAGCCCTCCAAGATCTGGAAAAATGTGAGGTAAATGATCACTGGGACAAGATAAAGGAGGCAGTAAATGCAACCTGCCAAAGTACCCTTGGAGCAAAGGACAACACCAGGAAGGAATGGATCTCACAGGACTCCCTAGACAAGATCAAGAGAGGGAGAGAGCTGAAAGCGAAAGTCAACGACTGCCGTACCAGAACTGAGAAACTGACTGCACAAGAAGAGTACTCCAGAGCGAACCGGGAAGTAAAGAACTCCATCAAGAAGGACAAGAATACCTACCTGGATGGCCTGGCAGAAAAAGCAGAGAAGGCAGCGGCAGATGGACACTTGAGAATTGTTTATCAGACAACCAAAACTCTTTCAGGGAAATTTAGCAAGCCCAATCTACCAGTGAAGGACAAGGAAAGAAACACCCTCTTTGACTCAGCAGGACAACTCAACCGATGGCGGGAACACTTTGACAAACTCCTGAACAGACCACCGCCAGACAATCAGCCAGAAATTCTTCCAGCCAGAAAGGATCTCCCAATAAATAAAGAACCACCCACGAGAGAGGAAATAATGGCAGCTATAAAATCCCTAAAGTCACACAAAGCTGCAGGTCCTGACCATATACCACCGGAAGCCCTTGAACCAGATATGGAGACATCAGTGGAAATGCTGAACGCCCTATTTGAAAAGGTTTGGCAGGAAGAGGAAATACCTACAGAATGGAAGGAAGGACACCTGATCAAGATACCAAAGAAGGGAGACCTCAGCAACTGTAACAACTACCGAGGCATATCACTCCTGTCCATACCAGGGAAGATCTTTAACAGAATACTCTTGGAGAGAATCAAACTGGCAGCAGACGACAAGCTCAGAGGAAACCAAGCAGGATTTCGCAAGAACCGATCATGTGTTGACCAGATAGCTACCCTGCGCATCATTGTTGAGCAGTCTCTGGA
>JAWQUT010000096.1:1469684-1502920 GCA_033807755.1 Ellobium chinense
TGCAAGTCTACTGAAAATGCAGTTAGACTGCAATAAGTATATTTTAAACAGTACAGATACAATTTAAATCTGACTCCGTTGTCACACCTCACTAGCAACAAGTAATGATATCCCCTAACTTGAATGAAATGCACAAACTAGCTAAGAAATCACTTTACAATGGATAGTCTGCCTAAGCGGGACGCCCGCTTAAGGGGGACGATTCGTTGGGAACGGAGCCGCTCGCTTAAGCGGGTTCCACTGTATATCTATGTCACGAAATTCATTAAAAAACGCCTGTGTGAAAACTTTGGCGATAGAAGAATGGCAGAAAATGCCAGAATTCTAGAACTTTCTTTACATCGATAGCAAGCTCATTTTTAGAAGTAATTTGTTGTCTAAAATCAAATATATGGGTATTGTGTGCGTGATGCCATACCGCTGAGAAAATCAACACCATCAGTAGATTTTGCTGTCCTTGCCCGGTGGTCGAGTAAAAATGCATTTGTACCATTAACTAAATGCAACTAAATGCTTTTTGCACTCAGAAATTCTACTCTTTCTGCTGAACGAAATGAACCATTGTTTACCTTTCTATGAAGCTGCTGAAAGGTTTTAATTTTAATATCTTCAATTTTGTCCTTTTGGAGCTACATTGCTGAGACATGCTTCCATAGTTATTTCAGCGTTTTGAACTCTGAAGGAACAGCAAGATTTATTTCCCCGCAACTACCGGAAACGCAGTGTATAAGAAACCATTTGTGCATGGATTTAACTTTTCCATGGTAGCAGGATGTCAGCGGTGCAGATGAGTGTCAAGAATTTTGCTTCATGGAAAAACAGTAATCAAACAGAAAGGCCAACCAAAAACATAATATGAGAACAAGGAAAAGATTTATTCATATGTGTTTGAATATGTCATCTTTACAGGAGTATCTACTGTTATTCTGTGTAGAAAAATATAATTACGCTGTAAGAGAACACCGATGCTGTGAAAGGCTGGCATAAATTGTACTCACATATACACACCTTCATAGTTTAGTTTCAACTTGTTTATTTCAGCAGAAGCCAGCTTCATAACAATACATTCGTCAATTTAGAACGAAAGGGAAAAAAAGGCAAGGACAAAATATGCATAACTGACACCTGCATTTATTAACGGGCATCTCTCTCTCTCACTGCACTCTCTATCTCTATCTCTCTGTGTATCTTTCACTCAATATGTACACACACTCTCCCCTTCTGATATGAATAGTTGAGCAGCAATTTCCACAAAATCCTACTAGATCAGACACATTTATACTTATCCATTGCACATCCAACTCACCCTTCCCCTTCACCACCTTCCCCACCCTTCTTAACTACATTGCCCTGCCTCTTGTTACACCAACATGAGTGCCAGAAAAAAAAAAGTCTAACCATTGTGTGAACAAAACATCGCTGGACAGACGATCTGTCTCTTAAAAATGTTCGCAGCTGATGTCGGTGTCATTTCAAAGATCGCTGCTGCCTCCTGCACCTTCAGCATAAGAACATGCAAAGTAGCTTCATCACATTTAAGTAGGTAAATCACACTGTGCCGTTTTTGTGTTGAATGTATCATTCTTTTCTCTCAACGTTGATGGGTTATGTCTTGGATGTGTTTATTGCTGTCAAGTTTGCTGTGATGAATGTTCCTGTTTAAGACGCCTTGTACAAGAGACTATCTCTTTCTTACTTTATGCCCATCTGCAACTGATTTTTCCCTGTTTGGAGGTTCCAGTCATCTATAGAGCTGGCTGCATCTTGGCAAGGCACCTTCGATAAGCTAATATAAAGCATGTCTGACAATAAAACAAAATGCTATGTCCATTAGTTGATGGGCTCTGACAGCTCTTGAATAATCTACCAGATCATGACTTACGAAATTGTGTCTGGAACATACTACACATTTAGTGCATCCCCGAATCAATTTCCTGTCTTGACATGGCCAATGCATTCCAGAAAACTCATCGCTATGTGAAAGCCACAAAGTCTTAGAACAACTGCTGCCAACAAATACATCTAATTTATTATTCTATATGGCTATATTAGCTTTCCAATATAAGGATTGATCGACTATAACGACATGTGCTACATGAAATATTTCAATTCGGTCTACGAGATAAAGCAGTGTGGAGAAGACACAAGAAATGAGTCTCAGGTCAGTCACAGGGAAATGAGTAACTCTAACCCTGATGTTACTAAATTCTTATCAGTTATTTTTTTTTAATTGATCAATGGGTATAGGGTTCTTCAGATCTTGCTCCTGAACCCGACGCGCGACTAAGCCCGATAACTGTCTACGTCATCAATCGGAGGCTACCTGGGGAGGTTGGGGGGTCAAAGTGCATGTCGGTGCATAACATTGGCCGAGGCTAGTATTTAGCTCTAGGTAGAGCTTGGAAAATGACGTCTTTAGGGCTAAAATTGTTTTGATGACCTAGTTCTAGTTCATCAAACCATGCTTATGTAGGGTATTGTCACGAAATTAATAGAATCCATGAATCTATCTCAATATGCCAACTTACTCGCTCAGGAAGTGGGAGGACAGATTTGTATATTCTTAGAAGCTGGAACCCATGTTCAGGCCTACCTTGTTATTAAAATGAAATTTCACATGTACGGATTCATTATTATTTTCTCATTTATGAGATGGACCTCGACATTAAGAATACCTTAGCAATAAGTGTATTTTTTCCATGCACCTAGAGTACACTTTAAATCGAGGTGTCTATGTATCATATACCCTTGGTGCATGAAAAAAGTATACACTGTACTTATCACGGACTTGTGAATACGTGCATGTGAAATTCATACCTAGTAATGAGGTATACTCACTCATATGACATGATACCGAAGTGTTATTGTACAGTAGTACATAAATAAGACAACCCTCTTGACTTCCTTCCTCCTCTTCGGCTTGTAGCTGAGTAGTAGGTAATACTGATACTAACAGCCGGACATAACACTGTAAAACATATTCTCTTCAGAGTAAATAAAGATTGATTTTATCTCCTTGTGTATACATCCAGTGTAACCCCGATATTAAGTGCCTATTCAGTTAATAAGTAAAAACCAACCTTGTTATTAAGTATTGATTTCAATCTACAGATTCATTATTATTCTATCATTTAATTGATGAAGTAGAGTGCAATATCAAGAATACCCCGATAAAAAGTATTTGAAGGACATATTTAATAAATATAGAGTTCTACTGTAATTATATGGGCATATGCAGTAGTGTGCATGAGCATGCGTGTGTAATTGTTTTTGTGTGTGCGTTTCTGCATGTGTATTGGTGTATTTGTGGATAGGTGTGTAGCATTTCTGAGTGATTTTATCAACATATATGTTGATAATTCTCTTTGTCTACAGTCTAGCTTGGGCAAGAACATACGGCATAACTTTTAAAGTCTTTCCTAACTCATTTACTTTTTCACTGATGTTGCGCTGCGTTGCAACAGAATAATTACTAGCTGTTGCAACCATCAACCACATGACTAATTGTAAATCTTGGCAATTTTCTTTTTTTTTTTGGTCAGCAGGAATTCTGTAAAATGAATCTTCTTCCAATTTTAAACTATATAGCGTGTGTGAAAGGGAAATGCAAGGGCTCTGATTCATAGCACCATTCTCAAAACCTCTTGACAGCATGGTCTTAAATTAGTCGTTTTTTGGAAATTTCTAAGGTTTCGGAAACGGGAGAAATATAGTCTCTCAGATCTTGATGATGTTTTTTCCTGTGTCAGAGTGGCAAGTATACTAAGCACAGTGCTTGTTCCCAGGCACTGGTTGAGCAAATGCCTATAATATTCTAGGTTATGCTTAACAGCCTAATGGTCAACATCGATGGCAGCACCGATCTGACCTTTGTCCAGGCAAAAAGGTAACCGCCAGCCGCCGTTTCGGACAGCGCGGCTAAAAATAGATCGATTGGGGGACTCTCTTTCAGCGCACAGCATTCTGAAGCACCCTATTGTGCATTTGTTTCTCGTGGATTGTTAATCTGTGTAATCTTCCTACGGTGTCTTCAACTCTCCTTGTTATCGTACTTCTTTGATCCTCGTGAGCGCACTTTTGGAGATACTGTGTTACCGGGATTGGGTTAGTGACCGTTTGCTCTGTCCAGATAATTGACACTTTTCATATCTGTCCAGCATCTAGTGAGAGACCGATCCCATAGCACGAGTATGGAATGCCGTGCTGGTTAGAACCTAACATTGCATTTTTTCCAATTTTTTAAATGAAATTTAAATATGTTAGCTCCCTCCTGTCAGGGTAAACAATGGCTCGTTTTGCAGAGAATAATGTGCAGAATGCATTTCTGTTGCATTTAGTTTGAGGTGTTATATAGACAAAAAAAAATTCCCAGCCCCAACTATAAGCCAGGTGATTGTCAGTCTGAAAATAAAAAGTGGAGAAATGCATTTTTGAGTTTTTTGAGTGATGTTAATTTTTATGTGGTAGTTGCTTGAAAAAAATAGGCCTACTTTACATAAACTTTGGAGGTTATACACCAATTTCTGGACATTTCAGTAGGTTTTCTTAGACATTACTGGTCCTTAAAAATAGCCAATTTTACAAAATGAAGAAATTCCTGAATTTGGTCGATTTCTGCAAAACTTTGAAATTCCATAACTTTTTTATTTATTGACATATTTCAATAAATAAAGTATCAAAATGCTCAGAATAAAGAGATCTATGAGCTAAAAGTCATTAAAAACCTCTACAATAAAAATGAAATTTTAGTTTGGACTACCTAATAGTAGAATGAGAAGTGATATACACTTTTTTGCTTTGGATAGTTAAAGTTATTCTCCGCTGACCATCAACTCTTGTAACCCAATAATCTGAAGCCTTTAGCATTTTTATTAGATTTAACTCTCCTCAGAGGTCTCCGTTAACATACCTTACCACAATGTCTTTTACACTTTGCCTATCGGCTACTTATGGATGTCACAGTAATTCCCAGCTTTTTTTCACTTATGACACACAAAACTGCGTGTAATATAAAAGAATTTGGCTACAATGGCTGCCTTTGTAACCAGCATATAAGAATCCTCTTTTAAGACACAGAAATCACTACTATGCCGACTGACAAACGCAACATAGAAGCAACCTAGTTAAGAAAGCTGTTTACAGCATCAAGATTTCAACAGTGGCCCATTTTTGAACGTATCCTCAGAATCTGACAATTGTTAAAAATATGAAAGAGTGTAACGATAATCTGACTTTCGTCAACGTTGGTAAGCAAAGCTCTATCAATCTTACAAGCCCAGTCCCTCTTCAGCATCTTGGGTAACCTGGTATGGGAGCGGGATAAACAAGACATCTTTTATATTAACAGTAATTCTGATTGAAACCAGCATTCACCACTCTTTCAGATTTTAATAAAGGGTGGAATTAACTGTCAAATGTAGAAGTGCATTGTTATCAGTGAAAGAAGAGGAAAATAAAAGGGAATGCTACTTTTATAAGGTCTTAAGAGCAATGCTTCAGGATGCAGGAGTTGATGAATCCCTGCAGCTGATTGTCAGAAACAAAAACAGTAACTGTGTCAACTTTACAGCAAAACTAAGCAAAATATGCCTCTGGACAAGAAGTTGTGATGCTCTGTTTCAACTGCGTCCACTTCAGATACATGTATAAATGCACTACATTGCTTGTCTTCATTACTGCCAGCTAAACCAACACTTTGCAACACATTCCCATAGGCCACAGATCCCATACACTGCTAATTCAGTGATTTCATCATGTATACGTCACAAACCGACTATAACTGGTCCTTTTTTAAAACTTTGGTGGGCAGCGATGTTCTTGATTGTCTCTGAAATATGTAGAAAATGGATTTTCCCATATCCAAATGCCCTGTTCCATCTTTTAAATTTACGTTTATGCTCATGACGTCACTACTATTGTGGTGTCTGCAGCCAAGTTGGTGTTTTGAGACCAAATTCCTCAGATATGGCGGGTTTTTGAGAGAGGTTGGCGTTGAAATATAATTAATTTTAGTTGTTTCTTATTTGTTTTTCAGCTTATCCGATATGTATACACACAATGATGTATGTGAGCACAATAATAACAAAAAGAGGAGCGATGTTAATGTTGTATATATAGTTTGGTTGTTTGCTTTGCATGATAACGCCGCAAATTTGCGGGTGCTTTGACTAGTAAAGACAAAAAAAGATAAAGAGCGCCCCTCGTTTTGCCTAACACTTTACCAGTTTTGAGAATATTCAAATGACCCGACTTCATGTTATGCATAACACTGAGGTCTGGAGTCTATGGCATAAAGACAAAGAAAATATTACAGTGAGATCAAAATAGCAATCCAAAATAGAAAACACCCTATCTGGCATAACAAAATGTGCTATATGGAATGAAAAATAGATGGAGGTTAATTCAGTGAAAACACTGTTTAATAAATTAATCAACAGGCAGATTAAACTTGGTGAATTTGAGTCACACTGAGACATCTGTGAAATGATGTGCTCTTTCTCCCCACAAGAAGAAGTCCAAAGTTTTCTAAATTGGCACCTTTTGGAGTCAAATCAGTGGTTCATGATTCTCCTCAAACTTGCCATTCAGCCAGTAGCCTTCTATGACAAATATTTCTGCAACTTAGCCCAAGATATCTCAAATAAAATAGGAACAAATGATGGATAAAATGAAAAGCAGCTGTACTCAGGGATGGTGGTAGCCAATGGAAAAAAATTTGTACACTAATATCAAAATATGGATCTCTGTTTAACACAAAGCCTATTTTGTCATTTTTTTGGTACTAGTTAGATGAATGGTTTTATTTTGAATCTGACTTTAAAAAAAAAATTTTTGGCATTCTGTCATCCCCTTCTAGTATTAAGATTTTAATTGAAGCCCGCATCAATTTCTGTTTTGTTGCAATAGAATTCAGTGCCGGTAGGGCACTTTCAAAAAAAAAAAAATTTTGTAACATCTCAACAGTTTTAACAATAGTTAAGTAAACTGTTACCATTATGCTCAGTCACAATGTCTTTTTCATTCTGCTCTCTAACTGAAAGCAATTTCAGACATAAAGAGTAAAAAGAAGGATTGTCTGCCAATGTTGTAAGTCATCTCAATAAAAAAAGCTCTTATCTATCATCATTTCCTGACCAGTGATAGACAATTTTTAAACAACAGATCCTCATGGCTAGCCAAGCCCATTCTTTTTAATGAAAGAGCAATCACCTCCTGTATCCATGAAGTGTCACGGCTTGACACTGGCGAAAGGTTTTTGCAGATAATTTCTTACGTATTATGATTTCATCAAAATGTAACAGTTAATATCCTTTTATTAAGGATTTACAGTTTTTTAAAATGCAACTCCCCAAATATTTGAAAGATTACATATCTGAGGGGTCACCACTGGTCAGCAATGGTCACATGTGGTCACTCTGCGGTTGCACTGACATTTTAAATTTTATGGCAGATTGTGAGACACTAATGTAGTCATACAATGTGTTTTGCTGAAGTGACACATTGTAGTACAACAAACTGATGTTATTTAAATGGTATGGGTGGTAACCAAGTGGGCAGCTAATAATTTGCTCTAAGTATAAAGAGTAACAATTGCAGATATCCTCGACTTAATGATTTGTGGTGCGCTATACTTTAAATCTTCATGTATGTTCAGTGGATATTTGAATTCAGCATCCCAAAATTTCAAATCTTACAGTTATTGCCTCTTTTGTCCGAGCGGATGACCAGCGGTCAGTACTGGTCACTTATTGGTCATTTGACAAATTTAAGGTGTGCAGCTGAAATTGCCGCCTTAGAGATGTCAGCTGTCATTCTTAAGCAAATCAGTAAAGAAAGTTTATGAACAAGTCACTGATCAAATATTAGCAATGATATCAAGTGCTGGTCATTTAAGGGTCATCTGACCATTCATGTAAATTATACAAGTATGCTAGATATGCAGTTACCCCAGAGTGAAAGGACTGTTGGTATTGATTACTTGTCATTTCATGGCTTCTCCTAATAGCTGCAGATGTTTCTTCTTCGTGTTCATTGAAAATACATGTGTATTTCTCTACAAGTAGTCACTGAAGTGGTCATTTTGACCATTAAAACACAACATATCACACTGAAATTAGCATATTCAAAATCAGCATCCATTTTTCCTTAAGAATAAAATCTTTGATGAATTGTTACTAAACAAGGTATTTATTATATGGAAAAATTTGAACTGTTTGCAAGTGGTCAGTTTTGGTCACTTCAATAGTCATTTTGACCCCTTAAAATGCACAATCAAGCTTGGTATACAGCAGATTCGTGATCAGGGCCCCAAAATTATGAATGATCCACTGCTGTAACATTCCTGCCCAAAAATGCCGAGCACATTTTTTCTAAGCGTCAAATCAGAATTTGGCTCCAGTCTAACTCTACAAGAAAGTATACTGGTCAATGGCCTTTGCTATGTAAACACTGTACTAACAGTTAATCCGTATGGTATGTAATGTTTTCTATATTGCACTGACCAGTGGCCTGAGCGATAGCCTTCATGAGAAGTGTCTCTCCAACACCAAGTTCCACTCCGTGGTAGGCTGGGGCAAGCTTGTTAAGGCATAGGTATACACACTGGAGCAAGTCATCCGGGGAGAGGAGGATGACAGATCGGAAGAAGTTGCACATTATCTCAATCATCTTCAACCTGTATGCCAACAAAATCATATCTTTAAAATAAGTGTTCAGGGCTAGATTACTGCTCTTTCTTTGTAAGTTTTGGACCGTGAATTCTGTTTACAATACATCTGAAGGACCTAAATGTTATTTTGGAAGCAGAGACCAATACAATATATATGCATGAGTGATCTGGGGGATCTAACTGTTATTTTGGAAGCAGAGACCAATACGATATGCAAGAATAATCTTTGTTGCTGGATACTGGCAGGACATGCTCTTTACTGATGGAAAATCAAAACTCTAGAAATTTTGGTGTGTCACTAGAATTTCTAACAAACTGATGTGTTGAAATGAGAGATCAATGCCATGAATTCCCTCAAAAGTCAAAATTAAAGTTCATCCACTTAACTGGTATTGTAATGTGAACAAGATTTAACGTTGGGAAATCAGTAGAACATAGCAGAATAACCAAAAAAGTCCTCAGCTATCATTTTCATCATACCATTGTTTGTTCCATACAATTCTTGACCATATTTTGGTGGGAAACATATTTATAGTAGTCATCTCATTACATCTCATTCCCTATTGAAAAGACTACTTTTTCTAAAAGTTTCCATCTATTTTGTAAAAGTTCCCATAAACATGAGGAAATGGGTAGAATGCATTAACAAGGAAAAAGGAAAATGGTTGCTACAGGCCTGCAATTTTCAACTCACAGCTATCTTAAAAAGTATTACCTTGCTGAGGTTGCTTCTATCATCTCCAGAGTTCTGGCCAAAGCTAAATATGGAACTCTGGGAAAAACAACAAAACAAGGACACGGCTGAAAAAAAAAGGGTATGGAGAGATATGGAGAGAGAGATAGAAAGAGAGGCAGGGAGAGAGAGAGAGAGAGAGAGAGAGAGAGAGAGAGAGAGAGAGAGAGAGAGAGAGAGAGCTTGCAAGAAAGAAAGGAACACTGCCTGAGGGTGGGGAAGAGAGAAAACTGACATAAGAAGAGACAGGATGATGAACTACCCAAAGAGAAACCAGATAAGAAAAGCAGATGATGATGACTGATATCAAACTTAATAACTAAAGAAAAAAACTTTCTTCTAATTAATATTTCACTGACAGTGACTTGCATTCTTACTCTCATCTTGGAAAGATACTTTTATTTATATCCTCTAATGAAAGTGGATATCTTTGGAATATGCAGAAATATCACTTACTTTTCTTTAGGGCTCCAAAAGGCATCCTTAATTGGGTTGTACTTAACTTTGGATGGGTCATAATCTGAGCCTGTGTCTGACTTTCTGTTCCCTTCCAGTGACAAGCTGGTAGACAAAGAATAGGGAACAATATGAAGAGAATCTAACATCCCAGCATGAAAGAGATCTGCCTCAAACACAACAGATGACAAAAATGGCTTCAAAACAAGAGTGTTTGGAATTTTAAGGACATGAAATATCTTATCGTACCATTACTTTCACTTCATCCTCTACACAAAATGTGGCATCAGTGCTATGATGTATCAACACCAACTTTGATAATCATTCCCTAATGTTCTTTATCTAGTGAAAATTATTTTGGGTTGTTCAGAAGTCTCTGAATAGGACAGTCCTCTCCTTGATATTATAAATACTGCCAAATACTGATATATCTACAGACTGGTTCAACTGTGATTTTCCCTGGGCGAGGGGATAAGGAAAACATTTCTGCTGATGGCGTGCTTATCTATTCTTGTGACTAGCTGAGCCCTCACAAAATCTAATTCTGTGAACACATTTGTGAATCAATCATCTGTTTATTCTTCTGCCAGGTGTAATCATCCCATAATTAAGGATGGTATGAAATGGACAGAAACACAACAATATATGGATAAATGTGTTATGTTCATTCAGAGTTAAAAAATCCAAATTGGATAATAACAGGATGTTATTGGTGTTGCTGGTATCACCATGAAAGAAATATTTCTGTCGCTTTGACAGATGTGAAATGGGATATAGATCTGTGGCTTCATAGCTTCATTCCTGCTGTTGTAACCTACACCTAAAGTATGGGTAATTCCCTTCAGGTTACAGATTCCTAATTGGACGAAAATAGGGTTTGATAATATGCCTTAGGAAGACAGATTATGCTGCATGGGCCCTAGATTTGTGAACCTGCCTGTGAATTAATTAGCATTCTCTCCTGATTTTGTAAATTAAACCTGAAGTTTGGGTCATTTACTTCGATTTCGGTGTGGCCTTCTGTGCGGACCACATGTTAAGGACAGGGATAGCTATTTGCTTCACAGCCTTAAAAATCCAACTTCTTACACGTTTCCTTCGCCTGAGCGCTTCCGAGAAAATGCATCTTGACAGTCGGGATTTTCACACCCTGCGGGCCACCATAACTGAAATGAGGGATTGACGCTTGACGTCAAAAAGCGAGAGGCAAGCTAGTAGTCGTTATGCAAAGAGAATTATGCATGTCCAATAGCTTTCGCTGGCTCTAAATGATATGCCATTTTTTTTCATTAATTGTCGAGAAAAGTCTTTTGTTAAACTGTGAACAACTGCTCGACTTTGATCGCAGTGCTGTAACCTTAGAAAATGGAGGATTAATATTTGAGAAAAAGGGACATCTGTCACCACTTTCTGAGTCACTTTATTAATGTTTGCACCACCTTTGTATTGTTGTCTGCTGTGTGGTTTAGTGAGCTCTCATTTGCTTAAGATTTTGACAACAAAATTATCATTTGCTTGAGGAGCACTTTCGGGTAATAGGCGTACTTCAGAAATCAATCAAGGGAGATAAGATGCTTGAAAATTTGACTCGTCTAGAGTTATGCTCCTTGGTCTACACTCAACCCAGCGTTGAAATTGTAGTTATCAATTCGTCTTCGCTTAGGCTCTGCAGACCTTATTCCGTAAGTGATTTGCGATAAAGTTGGCTGAGTCTGCGATACCGGCATGTCTTCCCGTACTGCTCTTAACAACAATGCATAGTATATCGCATCTGTTTTCATTGTACTGAGAGAAAATAGTTTGGTTTTTGACGTGCAATTCGTATGAAAGGTCCGGTGTAATCACAGTCCCAGCTGACCAAAATCCCTGTTTCGAAACTTGAATACATTCTCATTTCCATCTTCATCGTCCCTGAGTTTTGGGTTTTGTTTGTTTTCTGCTGAATGTTGTCATTGTGTTTTGTGTGTCTCAGAACTGGTATGTATGATTAGATTGCATCAGTCTGAATATTTTTTATGTTCCTGGTCTTTCAGTGATAACATCGAACAAGTTTGATGCTTAAAATGGCAATCTAAAAAGAGTTCTCTGTGCGCTTGATAGATTATTGTGTGATTATTTCATTTTTTCTAAGTATAACCATTTCTTTAACTAATTCCACCAGCAGTTTATGAAATATCACTTAGATTTATTAGTAATTAGCTAATAAGTGCACCTAATTTATGACATGTGCAAGGTAAAAAATTTACGTTTTGGTCGTTTTTCTCCAAAGCGATTTTTACGAATAGTTGGCTTGCTCTCATGCAGGATTTCTCCAAAAACTATTGGAGCAATTCTTTAGAAATTTGACATGTACATTCTGTATATAATTATGCAGGGTTGGTATTTAAACAAAGTAATTCCCTCCCATACTTCAAGAATTAAGACCTCCATGCATATTTAATGAGGTTGAATTTTTTCACCGTGGGCAAAGTCAAATTTCAAATATTTGTAAAAAGTTTATTTTTAGGAATATACTAATAATTCTTCTAGGGGCCCTGCAGCAACATAAAAGTAAAATGTCTGTGAAATTTCAAAGTAATTGATCAATATTTGAGGTCACATGCCTGCATGAAAATTCATTGGTATTTTAAGTATTCCAGTAGCCATCTTGAATGCCTAATTTGCATAATTTATGCAAAAAATTGCATCAATAAAAGTTTCATTCCATATTGATGGCACATGCGAAGTTATAAGAGAATCAGTCAATAAACAGTGATTTTAGCACCCTAGCCACTAGTTAATTTCTACGGAATCGGCATTTCAAGAGTTTACGATAACTCTTAATCTGTGATTAAAAATGTTATCGGTGTGTCAGAATGTTGCCATTTACAAGTTTCAGTTATTTGTAAAGTATGGTGTGTAATGATTCAAATTCTTTTTTTTTAAAGAATAGTCGAGTCATTTCAACAGTTTACGATAACTCCTGTTTGATAACATTTTATCGGTGTGTCCGAATGTTGTCATTTCCAACTTTCACAGATTTTGTAAAGTACGGTGTGTCATGATTTTAATTTTTATTTCTAGGATTAGGCATTTTAAGAGTTTATGATAACTCTCAATCTGTGATTACACATTTTATCGGTGTGTCAGAATGTTGTCATTTCCCACTTTCACAGATTTTGTAAAGTAAGGTGTGTCATGATTTCAATTTTTATTTCTAGGATTAGGCATTTTAAGAGTTTACGATAACTCTTAATCTGTGATTAAAAATTTTATCAGTGTCAGAATGTTGCCATTTCCAAGTTTCAGTGATGTATAAAGTATGGTGTATAAGGATTTAATTTTTTTTTTTTTAAAGAATAGGCATTTCAACAGTTTACGATAACTCTTAATCTATGATCAAACATTTTATCTGTGTGTCAGAATATTGCCATTTACAAGTTTAAGTGATTTTGAAAAGTACGGTGTGTAAAGTTTAAATTTTTTTTCTAGGATTAGGCATTTCAAGGGTTTACGATAACTCTTAATCTATGATTAAAAATTTTGTCAGTGTCATAATGTTGTCATTTCCAACTTTCACAGCTTTAATGAAGTACAGTGTGTCATGATTAAATTTTTTTCCCTAGGATTTGGCATTTCAAGAGTTTACGATGATTCTTAATCTATGATTAAATATTTTATCGGTGTGTCAGAATATTGCCATTTGCAAGTTTCAGTGATTTTGTAAAGTATAGTGTGTAACGATTTAACTTTTTTCGAGGATTAAACTAGGCATTTCAAGAGTTTACGATAAGTCTTAATCTGTGATTAAACATCTTATGGTGTGTCAGAATGATTACTGGGTGTTCCTCCCAACACAGCAGACACGCCGTAACCGTTATTTATGATTTGATTCACATTGAATAAGAGGAAAAAAGTGTCTTTGTGGAAAGGGTTATAAGGTTCTATATTTTCTATATTTCTTCATGCCTCTGTGTCCATTGTGCCTCCACCGTTCCCCTTTCCCACACCAAAAAAAAAAAAAAAAAAAAGCAGATGCATCGAACGACCATTTGTGCTAGACTAGGCCTAGACTTAGTCTAGTATCGCAGAATACACCTTTTTGGCCTTCGATACAATGTTACTTTTCAAATTTCTAATGTATATTAAATATCTTTACAGATCTGCACTCTGCACAAGACGTTGGGCCTAATTTTGATGTATAATGTGATTAAGTTTATGGATCGAGCTGTAGGCCTGGCTACAGTGTTTTAGGTATTGGAATGCACTGTTACTGATATGAAACCAAGTGGAAACGACTGAGCTTGCAATTGATGCTAAAAGTTATGCGAATAGGCCGAGCGGTCAATAAGTTAATGGATGTAAAATTGTATAAATAGGTCCATATGTCACGTTCACCAGTCTGTCGATGCGCTGGGTACCTATTCTGCAACACGCTTTCCTCACATTGTGTACAACTCGGGATATTGTCGAGTGGGTACTCGAAAGGGGACATAACTCCTTTAAGTGTAAACTTTCAGGAGTTACCTCCCGCAATCGGATTTCCGGTTAAGGTCTTTGACACCTATTGTTTTTTCTTCTTTTGGCCCTATTAACATTTTGCGTTATTCTAAATATACCACTGTGATTTGGGGAAATTTCTTCCATGGAGGTTAAAGTACTTCTTTTGCCCGATCTTTTAACGGGAAGGAAAAGGGGGGTCAACGCCCAAAATTTTTCACAAATGTCTTTTGAAAAAGATCACCTCAAATTCTGATTTGGTCCCCAAATTTTCATTCGGCTGGTTTTGACCGCGTGCGAATACCTAGGTCTACACATTTTATTTTTTTATCTAGAAGGCTCAAATTGTACCTGAAACTTTAAAATTGGATGCTTTATTTAGATCACAGGTCATTTTACACATTTCTACACCCTAACACTGGCTGGCAGGGCCCCAAAAAAGGGGGATTTTATAGATTAGCGGATTAATTGGGTTGTACACTATGAGTGATTTGCCCTTCTAATAGGTGTCACAAACCATAACGTCTATTCAGACGCCGCCACATTCAAATTCTCTGTGCTTTGGAGCGGCGATAGTTGTGTCTTTAGTCATAAATCAATCAAAAGGTTTTTAAGAGCATGTCAAAAAGGGGGCACATCGACATGAATATTATTTTCATCTCTTTCTTATTTTGGACAGTGATGATCATGGGAGTATTTTATAGAATACCCTTAAAAAAACTTTTGTAGTTTTGAGAGAATGAAACGGTCTTCACTATCAGCGATGGGAATGAGTTAGATACTAGTATGGGCTGGGAGGGGGCACAATTCCAGGGATGAGGAGAGGGAGAGAGAAAGAGAGATAGGGCAAGGAGCAATAGGGTGGTGGGATAAGAATCTAGGAGAACTGAACGAAAAAAAAACCCACAAAACTAGACGCTAATGAATGGAGAGGAGAGGAGAGAGAGAGAGAGAGAGAGAGAGAGAGAGAGAGAGAGAGAGAGAGAGAGAGAGNAGAGAGAGAGAGAGAGAGAGAGGGCAAGCCAAGATGCTTTTGTCCTCTGAGTCACTGTTCATTACCTGCCTTCTCGCCATTTTTCCTTAACACTTTCTCTTACTGCTTCTTATCCACCCCCTCCCCCTCTCTTTCTCTCAACCCCAAAGACATCGTAAATGTAACGTCTTTGCTTCACCCCTGTAATTGTGCCCACCCATCTATCCCCTCTCTACCCTTCGCCCTCCCCATCTCGTCCCATTTGCTATGCTCAACATGACATATCCATGCTAATTGCTATGGTCCATTTCAGTTTTCTCTCTCATCGTGAAGACCAGTTCTTTCTTTCCAAACCATAAAAAGATTTCACAAGTATTCTCCAAATTATTCCTGTGGTCATCTCTGACCAACATAACGGTTCCAAACGATTTTCGCGTCGATATGCCAGCTGTTTGACGAGCTCTTCGAAGTATGTTCACTGATTTATGACTAGTGATGCAACTATAGCTGGTAAACTTTGAAGTGGTACACCTTGGGCGAAAATTTCTATAACTTCCATAATCTACTTTTTTCGAAGTCGTAAATCATCACAATCGCAAATTCTTTCTTTGCGCCTAATAAAAACCATGACCTTTGATAGGGAGCTCAAGAAAATAGTATAATGTTTACAGTAAACGATAAAATCGAACATATTTATCCTTGTATAGGCGTACCCATTCATTTTAGTAAAAAGATCCAGAAAGCTCGAAGTATTGAGACTGCCCATTTTCTGAATTTTCAAGTAAAACAGACCACCAGACCACAAAAATGAGAAATTTAGTAAAGAAAAGTAAATAAGTAAACATTATTTCAAGCAATATAACTTATACTGCTATGCAGTTTCCATATTCCTTCTTATTTACGTCAGGACATTATTAAACTGAGGTTAGATCTATGCGTGCGTCCCTCTATCCAGGTTAACGGGTAGAAAACAATTATGCCGATACACAATCTGAATTTTAACGTATACTCATTATGTTTTCATTCATTCCGTACGAAATCCTGTTTGCACAAAACACAATTGCACTAGATCAAGTTATTTTAAAAATCTTCCGAATCAGAAGAGTCAAGCAAGTTCACAATGGTGATAGGTTGAACTGGAATACTAAGCAGCAGTGTAGGGTCCTTTCGTTTTCCTGAATAAGTAGTGACTGTCTTTTACGCTGCTGCAATGCCACTTCCTAAGAATCTGTACTAAATACAGAATGAGTGAATTAACTATTTATATATTTATATTTATTAATTTTTTTTCTTTTTTGCACAACCGTAACACTTAAACTTAACCCATGAATTCACAACTGTACACAAAAACAAAAAAAAAACAACTGAAGTGACATAAAATCATTGTGTAACAACACATTTAAGTCAGCACTGTGCACACAACTCCGAGATTCATTGTGAACCACATTACCTTCTGACAGTCTACGCCTTTGCTTCAGAAAATACGGCACACTTCCAGTAAGCGTGAATTTGGTGCGCATTAGTGGTTCACCAGTGAACACGGAAGAGCACAACAAGGAATTACTGTACATCTACTAATATTCGTATAGAGGTGAACAAGAATAGAGGTTTTATATTATACAGGTCGCCAATAGCGAAATTCGCTATCACGAACACTGTCAGATTAAAAATTTAGATTTGTAACGTTTTTTGAAGATGCAAGAGCGCATGCAAAGTTTCATTTCACAAGCTTCATTAGAAGCGGTCGACTTCTTTGATCAAAGTGTACCATTTCAAAGTTTACAAGCTATAGCACCACCCCTAAACGCAGAAAACACTGCCTGAGTGAGATAATAGTTAACTGTCAATCGGATCCTATCCTGCTGTGCGACGTCTTATTATGGGGGGGNGGGGGGGGGGGGGGGGGGGCACCACCTGAAATCGTTGATTTGGGCTCAAAATGCCGAAATTGAGTTATTGTTATTTTTAGATACTTTGACATCTTGTGAATCGAAAGCATTGATGGTCGCATGTGAAAGAATCCATTTTACCTCTCAAAAATGCATTTCATTAGGGTCACCCCCTAGGTTTTTTTGTCTGATTATATGAATTTATGCTGAAATTGTCTGTTTTTGATCGCATATTTTGTCTATACGCAATAAAATTGTTGCATACCGTTGGAACGGAAATTTTCTCCTCTACAAGGTCAACCTCTCATCGGCTGGCCAATGAAAATGTCATAAAATGTCGGAACGACGGCATCTCCCGAAAGCGAAACATAAATTATTTCTGGCCTTATTTAAGTTATTTACATCGCTAAAAATAGCTAGGCCACGGCCTAGTTTTCAATCAGAACAAGCCATGCTGATGTTTCATTCGCTCGTTTGTTTCCGGCAAGCGTGACCTAGTTATCTGATTGGATTTCTTCGTTTCGGGTGGCCTCATTTCTGTTTGTACGTAAACAGCAGCATGCATGTTAGCACGTGAATACCTGACAGGAAGGAGGTGGCCAAGACATTAGCAGCCGAATGTTTCTGTGTGATCCTGAATTGTTGTGATTATCATAATGCCGACAGGAAAAGGAGGCTGAGGAAGGTGGCCCAGCCTATCAGCCGGGCATGTATTGATGTAAGTACAGTTTTTCAGACGTATTTCGTGTGTGAAATTTTCTAACGCATTTTTCTCAGAACTATACTTTTCAACACATAATTTGAGACTCCATCATAATTTACGCACCAATCTTTGCGAAATTTGGTATGTAAGCAGTTTATAGGTGTACAAAAAAAGTAACAGATAGACATTTGGACTTTTCTTTTTATTTTTCAGGAAATATGTTGGCGAAGGCCAAAAAATGGGGGAAAATTGATATTCTGATACATACCAACTTTGAAAATTCATAAAATAATTTTTTGTCACTTTATCAAAAATAACTCTCTGTTACTTTGTAGACATTGTGTATAGGAATGCATGTGTGGAATTTCAGTTGGATTGCATTTCATCTGGAGGAGGAGTTTCCTTTTGAAGTTGACCGTTTTCTAAGTAAAAAATTCAAGATGACGGCCGTTTCCATAGCAACCATAATAAATTGTAAAAAAAAAAATTTGACTGTTTTCCACTAAATTGAAGCTGCTGAGTCCAAAATTCAAGGTTAAAATCATGTGGCACCAAGCATTTAGAAAAAGGGCCCCAGGTGGCGCCTCCCCCTTTAATAATCTAAACGTGCTCCGCAGGCAAATGATAAACAGTCAGACTCGTAGACCTAATCTGAGATCATTAAACAATACAGACAAAAAAAAAAGAAAGAACAGTCAACCATACATACAATAATAAAGCGACTCACTCACTGCTCAGAAAGATACTCCTTTTATCAAATATTTATCCTGCCTTTTCTAAGATTACAGCATTGCGATCAAAGTCGGGCACTTGCATGGTTGCCAACTATTCAAGGGCTCCAGGCCTGAAATTTTTTTCACCTGCCACAGGTAAACGTAACGTGCCAAACTTAGTGGCTAGGGAAAAACACCCATGAATCATACCCTTCTTTCTCACACCCTCCGTAACACTAACATTCATCATTAAGAACTGGCTAGGACATTGCAGGAAACTTTCACAAGGCAAGGCTTGCATTTTCAGATAGTGTTTCAAATATCAATGACAAACAATGTCGACATCATATTTATATATTTACATGTTGGGGAAAACTGGTCTAATGTTTGGTTTCATCAGCACCATCATCTGTACGAGAGCATCTTGCCGCAAAGGACATACCATACCATCCCAGGTTAAAACGGCTTCTTCAGCCACTGGGACCATGGCCGGCCTAAATTGTCAAGTTCTCGTCTCCACTCCCATCCCCAGGCATTGCTACATTTTGGGTTCTGTTGGTCTTCGGCAATAGCGCGTGCATCACTAAAGTTTGCATATCCTGATAGCATGATGTAGACACTCAGGCAAACGGTCACACCTAGATCTAGAACTGCAACTATACTAGAGTCCAATCGGGATGAAATTATGCAGGCCGTTTCGATTATACATATTATGGAATCGGCAGCCAAAATATGTCTAGATTTCTAACTTCAGGCAACTCGATTACTACTTAGAATCTGTATGTAATTGTCCTTGTCAGGATGTGTCATTCATAAGTAAAAGGCCACTACTCCCAGAGAGGAAAAAAACGGGTTCTTCGCACACGCCGTACTTCGCTAAATTCATGTCATTCACAGACAGAATAATGCATTTTCCGCCCAGTCATGCCGGTTTTCAGACCCGGTCCGGCTTCGACTGGCCTATGGTATTCCCGCAAAGCTGGAATTCCGGCCCGGGCCGGAAAAGTTGGCAACCATGCACTTGTTCACAGTCTTCAAAAAAGACGTAATATATGAAAAAAGGCATAAAATTTAGCACCAAGGAAATTTATTGCATGTGGATAATTCTTTTCGCACAAAGACTACTAGTTTGCCTTTCGCTTTTTGACGTCGTCAAGCCTCATTCCCGCGCTGACCGGACGACCAGTTATGGCGACCCGCGCGATGAGAAAATCCTGACTTTCAAGCTGCATTTTCTCGGAAGCATTCGGACGAATGAAACGTGTAAGGGGGTCAAAATTTATGAAAAAATAATGTGGATTTTTACGGCTGTGAAGCAGATAGCTACCCCTGTTCCTTTAAAGAAACTAGTTTGCTTGTTTACCCCTTTTGATGTACCCGCTGGTAGCTTGAAAACTCAATGAAAGACTATGTTTTAAACATCATTAAGAGAGTGTGAAATTTCTTGTAAGTGACCGTAGAGAAAACAATTTATTGGCTGAATGAGGCAAATTGGATTAGGCTTCTGTAACCTTCACTGTGAGTGTGGTTCCGTACAGAATAGCCGCTTTAAGGATAAAAAATTACCTCTCGACACCCTTTTGATACACATTGGATTGGCTAAAAATTTCAATGAAGATCCAATGCTCTAAATAGCATTTTATTTTGCAAGCTGATAGATACTGGAAATTACAAAACATGGTTTAGTTATTACAAGGAGCTATAGTAAAATAATAATTTGTTGCCTTGAAGAGGCAAATCACATTAGATTTTCAGAGCTGCTGTGTAACATGGCCCTGAGTACCTTGCCGATTTCACTGAAAATAGCACACGTGTGCAACGCAGTTCGAAACAAATCCAACAAAATAAGCATCAATGGATAGGAACGTCACAAAAGGAGAGTATTTTAAGCAAAATGAAAAATTATGTGCAACATGCCACATCCAGTTGATCAGCAGTAACTAGGCAAAAACTCCTGCAAATATTGCAATTCTTTTTTGCACAGAATATCCAAAACGTGTGAATGAACTTTAAACCTTGTCAAAACAATCGCATTCAGGTGGACCTCAATGCAGAACCATGAAAGCCACTGTGAATCCGACAGCATGCTGAGTACTGCATAGAACAGAGCATAACACCTGACAAAAGATCCCCTAGCAAGAGTTGTGAATTCACCAAGACCAGCACACAGGTATCTGACCATAGGTATTTGCCCTGAAAAACTTGGCGGGGCCTAAAGTATTCTGTTTATCATGAGCGCCGCCTTCAACACAAATGTTATGTTCTTTGCCCACATCACATCTCACGTTTGAAAAGGATACAAATTATGATACCATTCCTCCACATTTCCGACCAAAACTTTGCACTTTCCTGTCATTCCCATCAAAAACAAAACGACGCATCAACAAGAACATGTGAGATAGGACATTAGTGGCAATCTAGAGTGAGCCATACTGACTTTTGTTTTCAAACAAGAAACAACAGAACAACAAAGAATGAAAACAGTTTCGCACTCTTGTTGACACATTTATTTTTTTTTTTTTGCATCCGCCCTCTCATACAAAGAATGCTGTCATTACAAGTTCATGATTCCCAAAGGAAACAGCTGCATATTCCTATGTCAACTTCTCCCCGACAAAGGAACAACGAGGGAATCCCCATAGTTGATAGTTTCATGATTTTCATATTATACTCAGTAAATGATCGATGTTAAAATACCACGGCGTCCCACCCTTTACCATTACTATTCAAATGATATTCATTTGATTTTGACTGGACTAAATAACTATTTAATCAAACACATGTACTCAAAATCCCCCATTTCAGGCTATGGCCATTTGTGGGATATCTGTTAACCGCAGAAGTGGAACTTTAACTCAGAGAATTATGCACAGGGACTGTTGTCTGGTCTTCTGTTTCCCCACCCTCACGTTTCACGCCCCCAGGGTCGAAAACAAGCCTGCATGATTTGCATTTTTCGCTCGCTCTACAAATACTGTCAAACTACAATACTACAATACGTGAACCCAGTGCGAATATTGATATCAATATGCCCTCTATCGTTCCCGGCGCCCGCAGCATTCTTTTCATAAGGGAGTGACTTCGCTTCCTCTACTTTCTCCACATCTGATCTTTGCTTGCACATCTTTCTGTGTCTGATATCTTTGGGCCTACACAATCTTAAGATCTACTTGTCGTCTCCTTTAATGATGTCTGTTCATACATACCTACATCCGCGTGTCCTTCCGTCCACGACTATCTTAATATTTGTCCTTTCATCCAATTTAATATTTACCTACTCTTCTATCCCCCAACCGACACCAGTTGTTGTCAGTCTTCCCACTGATATGTATGTTTTGTACAAGGAAAATTAGTATACAAACGAGACATTAAATCTGAAAGTCACACAATCAGTGTGAAAGGAGGAGTAGAGAAAGGCACAAAGCTGAGGAGAGGATAGAGATTCGAATGGCCATTTCCCTAAATTTTAACTTGGGGACATTCCATTTCTTCACGAAATCCGTGAAAGTTGAAAATGGCAATATTTTAACATACCGATAAAATATTTCATCACATATTAAAGACTATCATATAACTGTTGCAATGCCTAAACCTTGAAATAGAAATTTCAAATTATGACACACTGTACTTGACGAAATCTGTGAAAGTCGGAAATGGCAACATTCTAACACACCGATAAAATGTTATAGTTTATATTAAGAGTTATCGTAAACTGTTGAAATGCCTAATCCTTAAAAAAACATTTTACATCATGACACATCATGGTTTCAAAATCTGTGAAAGTTGGAAAATGGCAACATTCTAACACACCGATAAAATGTTTTCTCACAGATTAAGAGTTATTGTAAAATGTTGAAATGCTGAATCCTTGACCAAAAAAAGTGTAATTCGTGACAAAGTGTCCAGGTCTAGACCTTCCTGAAATCTTTCATTATGAAGTCCTACAATCTTTCATTATGAAGTCCTACAATACTTCAGAAATAGCAAAATCTGAAAACTTAGTGGTGGGATCAAGTAGACATGTAATTTTCACCACACTAAAAACGAAACATGGTTTCTGACTGAGCTAAATACTGAGTCTAGCCTATAATAGTGCGCAGAGAACTCTTTTTAGATCTCCATTTTAAGCATCAAACCTGTTCGACGTTATCACTGAAAGATCAGGAACATAAAAAAAAATAAATATTCAGACGGATGCAGTCTAATCATACATACCAGTTCTTAGACACACAATACACAACGACAACATCCAGCAGAAAACAAATAAAACCAAACACTCACGGACAATGAAGATGGCAATGTGTGGCCCTCTATGACCCAAGCATACAAATATTTGAGGAAAAAATTATTTTTGCATGAAATTCCATTTATTTGCAAGCTAGAAACATGATTCTATGCTTAAAATTGGAATTTGAATTTGAATTCTTATGTTGATTTTGAGACACATATCATATATGATATGTTGGGTCAATGTGGTTGCATATCATATATGATATCATATCATATATGATATGTTGGGTCAAAGTAGAAACATATCATATATGATATGATGGAACGATACTCGAAAACATCAACTTCTACAGTTTCTACGGTGAGTAAATGTTACATATAAGTCACAAACAGTACATTTAAATTATATATATTATATACACAGAGAAAATGGATTTATAATACTCATTATTTAGCAAGAAACTCTGCATAGCAGTTGCGGTCTTTGTTCAAACACAAGGACACTTTACACTTGGCACACTGTACAAAACTCAATGACTTGCACCCAGCTTGTTTGCAAACAAGTCTCTTTTGACTCCAAGTCGGCATGTGCCCGACCTGATCGAGGCGTTCATCCACTGTTGGAGCTCTCTGAGGCGTCGCTACTTGTGGAGGTGGTGGGGTGTCAGTTGGTGGGCGCCCTGCCTGACGACGTGCCTCAATCAGGCCCGCGGCAGTTGCTCCTCTGAAAGCTGAAAGCTTCATGGGCCTTGTGTCCATCATCGAACAATGTCTCTTATGGCGCAGCCAAGCAACGACAACAGCGACGTTGACAAAATGGTAAAATATCCGTATGTACCATCGTTTGGTCCTCAGCAGAAAGCTGTAGAGCCCAGTCAAGGAATCCAACAAGTCAATCCCACCCATGAATCTGTTGTATTCCAATATTATGGCTGGGCAGTCCACAGAGCAACGGTCCTTCTTCTTCTTGTCATAACGGGACACCTGTGTTATGGGCGTTATGCCTACATAAGAGGAAAGGGTGTCCACACACTTGTTGTCATACCACCTCACAGCAGTAATCATGGAGATCTTGTCCACTTTAGAATCTGCTGAGCCCCTTCCCTCCTGTCTCAGCTGCTTCTCTGACTTCAGTGTACATCCTTTCAGCCGATTGGAACGCACTCTCCCAACAAACAGCATCCCTCTCTCTTTCAGGGCCAAGACAAGTCCTACAGAAGTGCAAAAATTGTCTGCAAATATCTTGTAATTCTTGTTGACTTCCAGATTTGACACCATCTTCAAGACAGTGTCACCACCTACACCGAGTGGGGACTTCTCATGTTGCTGAGCTTGGTATATTTCAAACTGGTAGAGTATGCCAGATGCACCAGCCCTGCCCCATATCTTGAAGCCCCATGGGTGGGGTTTCCCGCGAATGTACTGCTTCAGTGCAGACTTGCCCTTGAAGGGGACCATGATTTCATCAACCGAGTTTTTCTCTTCTGATGGAATTTTGGAAAGATTTTCCTGTAGCTTCTGTAGCCAAGGGCGGAGCTTCCAAACTCGGTCGGCTGCCATTTGCTCCGCAGTCACTGTGGCATTGTCTGCAAAGTGAAGGTTTGCTGCAAGTAGGGTGAATCTGTTTCTAGACATCACATCACCTATTGCAGGATGTCTCGTCTCAGTGGCCCAGTAAGCCCTCACTTGATGGGCTTTTACCAGTCCCATTCGAAGATACATTCCAACAAATTGTTTGAGCTCTCTCTTTGTAGTTTTCAGTTCAAGGCCTTTAGATATCATTGCATAAGTGTTACATTCTGTTTCCATGAGTTCAAACATATCCTCACTAAAGATTTCTAAAAAGAATCCAAGGGTGAAGATATCTGAAAATCCTCAGGTAATGTTTCCGTTAATCCGGAAAATGTACTGTCTGGTGGTATGAATCGGGGTGTTTCCCACTTTGGCTCTTTAGCATCTAGCTGCAACACCCTGGAGGCGCGCAGCGCCGCTAGTGGGACATTGTAGTCCTCATCCTCCTCAGCATCCGAATCTTGTGCTGAGGAAGGGCCTGGAGTTGGTGATTCAGCTGTGGGTGTGCCAGGTTGTGGGAAACTTTGTCTACGTTTGCGTAGGTAACGTTGAATTTCCTCATCCAGCTCCTCATCAGAGCTTATTTCTGCATCGCTCCTACTAGGGTCAATGTAAGCGATGATGTCCTCAACTTCATCTTGAGTATTCATCCTGAAAATAAACAACAAAAACATGTTTTAGTTTATTATAGTAACTTCATAGTTTACATAAATATTGTAGAAATATCAGTAGATGAAAGCAAAACACCTCTCTATATGGCAATATCATATATGATATGCCCCTGATCTGTTCCACTTTAGCCCACGATATCGAATATGATATGCCTATTTTCAACATGAATTTTCAAGTCCTGTATACAAAAAATATGGGATTATCTCTCTACAAATCATTAAACTTACTTTTTCTTGATACATTTATGGACAAGAAATTGAAAAATACTCACTTTTTGTGGTTGAGAACTCCTTTCCAAAGATGCATCCAAATCAAGGGGAGGTAATGAAATGAAGTGGGGTACTTTCCACGGTCCATCCTACCCTTATGGTCAGTGCAATGGTGCCAGAACACGCAAAGATTTACAACCCTGATGTTGGTGATAAGCCTCAGTGCCGGTGAAGGTCCTGGAGTGCATCTCTTACAAAGGGCCATTGATAGAAATTCACGTATCATATATGATACGTTGGGTCATAGAGGGCAGTAGGGATTTTGGTCAGCTGAGACTGTGCTCTAATATTATAGCGGGCTACATACGAATTTCACGTCAAAACCACACTATTTTCTCTCAGTACAATGAAAACAGATGCGCATATACAAAATGTTTCAAGAACATGTGAGGAAGGACATTAGTGGCAATCTAGAGATCCGCAGGTTTAGCCAACTTTATCGCAAATCCTTTATCGAAAAAAGTCTGCAAAGCCCAGGCGAAAACGACTTTGGTAGCTTCAACGAACGCTACATCAACGCAATTTAACGTCTTCGGCACTTATTGTTTTTTCTTCTTTTGGCCCTATTAACATTTTGTGTTATTCTACAAACACCACTTTGATTTCGGGAAATTTCTTCCATGGAGGTTAAAGTACATCTTTTGTCCGATCTTTTAACGGGAAGAAAGGGGGGGGGGNGGGGGGGGGGGGGTTGTCAACGCCCAAAAATTTTCACAAATGTCTTTCGAAAAAGGTCACCTCAAATTCCCATTTGGTCCCCAATTTTTCACTTGGCTGGTTTTGACCGCGTGCGAATACATAGGCCTACACACTTTATTTTTGTCTAGAAGGCACAAATTGTTCCTGAAACTTTAAAATTGGATGCTTTATTTAGATCACAGGTCATTTTACATATTTCAACGCTTTGACACTTGCTGGCAAGGCCCCCCACAAAGGGGGATTTTATATATTAGCGGATTAATTGGGTTGTTTGTACACAATGAGTGATTTGCCTCTCTAACAGGTGTAACAAACCTTGAGGTCTTTGACACCTATTGTTTTTTCTTCTTTTGGCCCTATTACATTTTGTATTATTTTTTCTACATAAACCACTGTGATTTGGGGAAATTTCTTCCATGGAGGTTAAAGTACTTCTTTTGCCCGATCTTTTGACGGGAAGAAAAAGGGGGGTCAACGCCCAAAATTTTTCACAAATGTCTTTCGAAAAAGATCACCTCAAATTCTGATTTGGTCCCCAATTTTTCATTTGGCTGGTTTTGACCGCGTGCGAATACATAGGCCTACACATTTTATTTTTTTATCTAGAAGGCTCAAACTATACCTGAAACTTTAAAATTGGATGCTTTACTTAGATCACAGATCATTTTACATATTTCTACTCTCTAACACTGTCTGGCAGGGCCCCCAAAAAGGGGGATTTTATATATTAGCGGATTAATTGGGTTGTACACAATGAGTGATTTGCCCTTCTAATAGGTGTCACAAACCTTGATAGCTCAAGGAGCACAACTCTAGACAAGTCAAATTTTCAAGAATCTTATCTCCCTTGATTGATTTCCGATCCAAATTCAAAAGTAAAGTTTGACCGTGTAATGCCCTTAACAGACGAGATGTAAAAAACGAAGCAGGAATTACTGCGCAGTCTGGAGATACACTGTGGCAAATGGGTGCTGTCACACGAGCGAAGGCAGTAGTATCAGTCCTGGCGTAGCAGATGTGTGTCGCCCACATTCTGGTACGCTGCGACACTCACCATGACCAAAGCCACCCAGACTCTCCGATCGTCCATCTTGAACTGAGCTGTAGCGTTAAATGTCGCCCGTCACAAAAGTAAGTGACACATTTTGCACAGAATTTACTCGTCTGTCAGGGCACTAAGCCAGGTAAAGTATTCTGCATTTACATTGCCTCAGCACGACTTTGTTTGACACAGCTGCCGCTTACAATGGAATTAAAAGATTCATACAGACTAGTATTACCCGTCCACAGAGCACTGGCTAGACAGCTGGGCGTGCATGTAGAACGTCTGTGACGTAAGCGTATGGCAGCCACGCGCAATGGGTGTAAGAATTCGGACTGGTGATTTATATCATGTTGACAGACACTTGAAAGATTCTTTTATTGGAATAACAGGGTATCGTATAATTTAACATGGTCTGTAGGACGACGCAACTGTCTTTTAAGTCTGTTTTATGTAAGTTCGAAAAAGCAACAGCACTCTTTAATATTTTATCTCAGCCACACTGCAGACACTACTTATTCTATACCCCTCGCGGGAAACAAAAAGGAAAGGGAATCCTGCCCTAAAAACAGAGCAATCTCAGGATGAGAAATAGTAATCTTCATAATAATAATGTGAGATCATGATGACAGAAAATTACTACTTAAAAAATTGCATCCCTTCCCCTCTCTAAGCCGAAATGGTGAAATGCATTACTCTGAGTCAACCTTCTTCAACCCGATCTGCCTTTTAAATTCCTCCGTGCAGTCTCAAATTTCACCAACACTCACGACAAGGAAAATACAGTAATATGAATAGTAAAGTAGTGACGAATAGGAAAGTATTCTATGTTAAGGCTCCCTCTTGCATTTATCAATGAATTATTACGTCAGTAAAATATTCAAAACAATGGAGACCTGGCAACCTCAGGAACGGTCTCTCTGCATTGAATTAGAATATGATTGTAAGCGGGTGGTGGGGGACGTGGCCACGTGCTTAATGTGCCTAGTCAACGATGGCAACACCTCAGAGCAATAGAAGAAAAGAAAAATATCCACACTGAAAATAAGAAAAAAAATCCCGAAAAATGGAAGAAAATTGGCACTTTCGTGCAAAATGGTTAACGCTGCAATTTTCAGGCGCCACATCTTAACACCCTTCCGTGAGCACCACAGCCGTCTTCCACACACACTGTCCTCAGTTAACAAGGCCATGACATGTCCGCGGGAAATGGACTCGGTGCTCTCTGCTATGGAATAATGAGACATGGCGCAGATTCAATATAATGACAGTGCTAGTGGTCCATCCTGAGAGGATGGGTATTGAGAGCTACGTGGAATGGAAGAGCGGCTGGGATGGAGTAGGAAGAAAGGATAAGAGACGATTTATAAAAGGAAGTGTTCAGATGATGTCTTAGTTCATAGGTGTCAGCTACTTCCATCATTCACGCAAGGCTGTCAGATCAGTTCAACTGTTCGGTGAACTGGATACTGTGAACTCGACACAACTAGCAGTGAGATGGCGCAAATAAAATGAGGATGCAAATCTCCATCGGTAGAAAGCCTAACATTAAAGTCATAGGAGCTGTAAACAGTATGTATTCAAGAAGCTGAGTTTCACTTACTGCATTTCAAACCTAGATCTGCTTACTCGAAATGAAGTCTTGATATTTCTCTCTGCTAGAAAACATCACAACTTTCCAATGCAAGCCGATCTTTTTTTGAATTCAAGCATCAGTGAAGGCTTGGTTTATCGGTTTAAGTTAAATTCATGTTTCAATTTCATTTCGCGTTTTAGGTGCAGATGAGAACTCAGTTCACCAGTTTGAACTGCGTTCCGACCAAGTTCACAATGCCCCTGCTAACACTACTCCCTGAATGGCAGAAAGGTTGCATGGTGACAGACCATCCTGACCGAATGACCAATAAGTAATTGGCTGATAGATGGCACACCATATTGTACATATGTATCAAAGGGAAACAATCGCAAAGTCAGCTCTTTATAGAGTTCTTTATTAACCTCTTTATTAATATTGTTTTAATTATTATGTTTGTCTGTGAACAACATAACTAAAAATGCTACATGCCAACTGCACAGGCATGAAACTTCGAGGAAATGCCGGGCCTGTAAGAAACTAATTAGATTTTGGTATATATGTCAAAGAATTAAGGCCTGTCTCAGACAGCAGTTCATGAATTTGAGAGTGTAACAAGAAAAACGAAGTTGTGGTGCATGAATTTTGTGGAAAGATCTGGTCTCATCTTCTGGTCTAGAACTGAAACAATCATATGAAAATGAAGAAATGTCTTCTTTTTTTCAATAAGCAAATAAAATGCCTGAACTGCTAGTGATATCTTAAATGCCACATTGAGCTGGCAGACTTGTAAGAAAAAAAATTGGGCTTGGTTGGGATAGTTCATGATCACATTTTGGCGCCTCGCAAATACAAACTAAGTACATGTATCGTATAAAATGTCTTTTTATAATTCCATAAAAATGAAACCATAAAATACAATGCCGTAAACACAGTAGATGTAAATGTGAGATACACCTGGCAGGCCCACAAAGTAAGGGGCTGGGGGTGTGGAGTGTGCATTATTTCCTGGATAAAGTTTCTTTTTCTCTTGTTTGGTGGACTGGTTGCCCCTTCCTCTTCAAATACACGAACCACAATCTTTTTTGTTCTAGAGTTCCAGTTTTGGTTAGGCTGTCGTCTCCGCTCCAGGAGGTGCCCGTTTATACTTTCATGTAATGTAAATCAAACTATCAGAATAGGATGACGCATTATTACTGGGCCCAAAACGACACGAGAAAACGAGAGAGAGAGAGAGAAAGAGAGAGAGAGAAAGAGAGAGAGAGAGAGAGAGAGAGAGAGAGAGAGAGAGAGAGAGTATGGTTGAGCAAAAGAAGTTGGAGAAAAAGACAGCAGATTAACCAGGATAATTATGGCAGTAACGGCATTCACTAAGATAACCGAGCCGAGACATCCTAATGATGCGGGCCGCCAGGCGTGGTGTCATGCATTTTAATAGGGTCTTTATGCCAGAAATGTGCCATGTCCGATAGGACCACTCCGGTGGCATCGGGAGACAGTCCAAGTGAGAATACGCGGCTCAATCCTTGCCCAGGCGTGAATGAGGCCCTCATTATATTGCCTGTCCGAGACACCGACGCCTCGCGACACTGCGGACCGTTACACCCACATTTTACGTCGTCAAAGCCACCAATATTCTACTGGACAGGAGAAATTGGAAAAACTCATAAATGGTGCTTGACAGACTGACACAAACCTTTCATGAGGCTTGGTGGCCGCGCTGAGATCATAGTGCTGTATCCAACTGGGCCATCAAATACCATGTAGGAATGTTAGTTTATGTAAGATTATTGGCAAAGTCCAGGAAATTTTCCATTTCACATCATAAGAAAGCAAAAATAATGTTGATTTATACTGCAACACGCACGTCAAAAATAATTTTGCTTTCCAGTGCTTTTTCCCTCTGAAAATTATCTAAAATGTGGCGAAGAAAGAGCATCGTTCTGTTACCGCATGCGTGTGTAATATGACGCAAAATACAACAACAACAAAACAGCTGGAGTGACCGGGATCCGTCTTTTCGTCTAGAGTTATTCCCCTTCCCCTTCCCCGTACAGCAGCTGTTTGTGGCAAAAATGATGATGTCACTAAAATTTCAGCAACTACAGACACCTCTATCTGACAATGTATTACTCAGCTTTTAAGGTTCTGGTCATCCAAATTCAAAAGTAAAGTTTCACCGTGTAAGCTAGGTTAAATACTCTGCATTTTTATTGCCTCGGCATCATTTTGTTTCACACAGTTGCCGTTAACAACGGAATTAAGATTCATACTGACGTGTTATCACTCGTCCGCAGAACACTGGCTAGACAACTTGGCTGTGCGGGTAGAACGTATCTGACGTAAGTTTATGGTCGCCATGCGCGCAGTGGGTGTAAGAATTCGGACTTTGCAAAACGTAACGCAGTAGGTTGCCTGGGGCAGACACTTGAAAGACAGTGGAATGACAGGGACGTCTGTTGGACGACGCAACTTTCCTTTCAGTTTTCTTGAGTTACTGACAGCTGTTGGCCCTAGGACGAACGTGATCCCCAAGGGTAGGATCGAATCTTGACTATCCCCTGTATTCATCCTCCGATTACTTCAATAAATTTCCTTTACTCGGGGAGAATTCATAACATGTGCATGTCCACACATTTTAAAACGGGTCAATATGAGCTACGAGATACAAAGATCGCTCATACTACAATCTTAAAACGTCTGCTAATAGTATCGTCTTACTCCGTGGACGGACAGCCGCATTTAGTTTTCTCAAAAAGGTCTAATTTCAGGTCGAGACTGAGACCTGTCATCAATGTTGGGATGTAAAAGCATAATGGACAAAAACAAACCACCAAAACCTACAAAATTCTGGAAGCTCTACTCACCCAAAGTATGCTCGTCTTCTGGTATGGGAAAAGAAACAGCATCATTTTGTCCACAGATATTGGAGACATGTATGTATAAGCCCACCTAACCCAAGAACATCTTTTTCCGATGTTTGGTGGACTGGTCTTGGACAGTCACTGGAATTTGCCAGAAAACCTGAGGAACATCTATCACTTTCATCTTACATCAGTGTGTTGCCACCATTTCGCATAAAAATGATAAGCAAACACATTCTATATATAATAAACCTGCCTCTCACTAGGGGTCTGCACCACATAACAATTGCCCAGAATGGTGTTTTCAGACATATAACTTGTCCTTTAAGCCTGAGGCCTAAACTGAAGTCTGCAGCTGATTCATGTTCAAGAAATTGTCATGCCGTCATTTTGAACATAGAGAAACACAAAATGACTGGTTCAGGTAACTTCATCCAACAAAGGGTGCTTGAAACATGCAAAACGGGAATGTTGCAGTATTTTATATGAAGTTGATGATAGATCAGCAAGCTTCGGGTTTATTGTTTTTTGTTTTTATAAATCGGAAAGATTGCAATCACTTAGTATAGGAATTTGAGCGCCTGTGAGACACAAAGTTTAAACATCAAAATATGGGTTTAAACAATAAAAAATGGACAGGAAAAAAAAACCCCAGATAAAACTAGATTAGAAGAAATAACTCACATCTTGTAATAATGGTAGAAGCATTATGGAGGTAGTGTGGCCGTGTGTTTTGTGGGATAATACTCAGAGAGTGAAGGCTATCAGGTCTAAGGTTTGTTTGCTCAATTCATGGGCCCCGAAAGTTAAGGTTGTGGGGTCCTTGGAAAGACACTTCATTCTCCTTTCTCCATCCGACTCTGGTGTAAATAAGTACTTGACTTTAGAGCTGGAGAGGGGAAGGGTGCTGCATCGTGGTTTACTAGGAATGATTTTGTTATGAGTTTCATTAATAATATGTATTTACATGTATGGTGTGCATGTCTATGTGTTTGTATAATGAACGAGATGTATAACAGTGTATGTCATTGTACACCAATTTCTCTACGCGGTAAATAAAAGTAAGTTATATTTTCATGTTTCTCATGTAAATGTTACTGACGTCACTTCACGGAACCGATGTTGCGTCTTGTAGGGTAACAATGGATTTACGAAAAGCTATTTTCCCCCATGAAAAGGAAAATTGCTCTTCCTAAACTGTTGGGGAAACTAGTAAAATGTAGGGTGACGTGGGTATAGGTTACAGACCTGTAACTGTACTTTCACTTTGTGGTCCTACAACTTAGGGGGTATATTTCATCTCCCCTTTTCCCTCTTTTGGCATGCCCTGCTTCCAGTAATAAGGGCTCCAGGAGGGAAATTTTGATATCATGGGAATCTGTGTCCATTTTGCTTTATTTTACCAGGCACTATTTAGCCCTGGGCTGGAACTGCCAGCTCAAGGGTGTGCTCAGGCGGAAGAGGAGGGGTTTGGCATTGACCAGTGAAAAATGTAGGCTCTGTTTACAAATAGCAACCAAGCTCAAAATTTCAATGGGCTTGCTAGGGTTGGGTAAGTCTTAAAATTTGGGCCACATAATGGGCTTCAATCTGGTATGGGTCTGGGTGAAAGCTAAAACTTTGGGTTCAGAGGGCAGCTCAAAATGTTAATATAGCCCATAGAGGAAAAAAGGGTCCAATCCTATTACAGGTCTGTAACCT
>JAWQUT010000096.1:1503964-1520434 GCA_033807755.1 Ellobium chinense
CTGCTTCCAGTAATAAGGGCTCCAGGAGGGAAATTTTGATATCATGGGAATCTGTGTCCATTTTGCTTTATTTTACCAGGCACTATTTAGCCCTGGGCTGGAACTGCCAGCTCAAGGGTGTGCTCAGGCGGAAGAGGAGGGGTTTGGCATTGACCAGTGAAAAATGTAGGCTCTGTTTACAAATAGCAACCAAGCTCAAAATTTCAATGGGCTTGCTAGGGTTGGGTAAGTCTTAATATTTGGGCCACATAATGGGCTTCAATCTGGTATGGGTCTGGGTGAAAGCTAGAACTTTGGGTTCAGAGGGCAGCTCAAAATGTTAATATAGCCCATAGAGGAAAAAAGGGTCCAATCCTATTACAGGTCTGTAACCTTATATTGCCTGGTTGTCTTCTCTTTGACAGTAAAGTTGTATGATTTTTCCCCCACCTCCACTAAATCGTATATAATGGAACTGTAGGCAAAAATCATTCTCGCAGTAGAGAACACACAAAAAAAAAACAACCCATGACCAGTGTGGCAACGCTGACCGGGATGAGCTCGCAAACTGAGTGCGCTTGTCTTGTTGGATGTGGCTTGAAGTTATCAATTATTGTTGGCAAACTCAACTTGGTAATGTACGAGGGAGGTCTCAAGAACTTTCCAAACCGACAACGCTATATCGGGACTCTCCAATTTTCATTATGGATGTCCCTTTTATCCTACTGACCAACTACAACCCTTACTAAGATGGGAGGTGGGACGGCCCTGCACCTGATATCAAAGGGCTCACTCTCGAACTGACATGTTCAACAGCTGCAACAACTGGCGAGTGGGAAAGTGGACAGTTTGCATGCGTGTTAGAAGGGCTGAGTCTCGACGATGGAGTGGCATTATAATGAAGGAATGATAGTTTGGGGGAAGGGAGGGGGAGAGAGATTTTTGTAATGCATTGTACGAAGGCACCTTTTTGCACCAAAGATTCTCCATGGCGCCACACTGGGCGATCTTTTGGGGCCGTTATGCCGTCATTTTTAAAAAGTCAAATGGGTGTATGCCTGGTCATTGTGCCAGCTGAATAATTTTAGATGAAACCCAGCTATATTAGCACCAAATCGCCAAAGAATTCGAATTTATCTTTAGATTTTGGATAATAGTAGAAATAAAGAGTATTTTGTGCATTGCTCTTTTAAAATTTCAATAAAATTTTTATTATGACAACCCATCAATTGTTCAAATGAGATTATGTACGTATGTCATGGTAATAACTGATATGTAGTTCTTTTAGGGAAGTTCATCTTTGTGAAAGGATTTTACTTGGGCGGCACAAAACGCTCAACAGTGAGATTTTACAACTGACTATATACGCCTCAAAGGTACGAAAACTTCATTCTGTTCCACTGTGTGTGCTCTACATTTCTGAAATAACGTGCATTCTGAACAATGGCTGATTCAGCTACTGACAAAGTATTCTGTTAATATCCTATTTGCAATTTTTAAATGTATGGCCTGGAAGCAAAAAATGTCTAACTAAATTTTAGATTTTGTTAAGAAAAAGGTCTTTTTACCCTCAGTCCAAATTATGAAAGAGCTTTTGGAAAGTGTTGGTAAGAGGAATCATTTTTACACTATCTTTGTGAACAAGTGCACACTGGACAACCTCAGTGACATCACTTTCAATCTGGCGGATTCGCACGACAGAAAACGTCACATGCGTTCGACAATGGTCGTCCATAGCAAATTACAACGCCTCCATCAAGACAAGAATTAAAACAGTGGGAAAAGTGAAAACAATCTTCCGGATGAACATAATTAAGTTATAAAAAGCGAACACAATGTATTTGTTTCAAGGACAAGTCACTAATATGCAAAATTGCAAAACCTTGAACAATAATGGCAAATGAATGTAACTGTCTTTTAACGTCCGTCCGTCCGCTCACCTGTCTCTTTGTCTGGGTCTTATTTAAATGTAAAATACGGGACAATCTCTATTATGTTCTTTATCTTTGTTAATTTCAAGACGTGTATTTGACGGTTTTTGTTTTGTTTTGTTTTTTTAAGTATCAGAGAACTGTTTTCAAATTTACAAAGCCAAAAAATGGCTAACATTTCATATTAAAATGACGGAGAGGTTCAATGGCACGTATCAATAAACCACTGGGAAGAAGGCGTACGCCCTCTAGTTTATCGGAGTATCTCTGTGGTCAAAGGCAAATGACAGAACGCTGGGTGTGTATGACTGTCTTAGGATCGATACTTTATCGTCAGTTTCAACCTAAATACCACCATATTTGGCTATGTCGGGTTAACTACGAACTGCAAAACAAGTGTAAGCAAGAAGCAGACTAGCCGATGTTAACGAATTCACTCTAAATCTCTTCCTCTTAATTAAATCAAGACATCAGAGGCAGACCAAGTAAACAAGCAGATCTGCGAAAGGTTCACCTACGCGGAAGTGGGCTCCTAATTGAAAGGAAACATCAGTACTAACTTGGTGTTCTTCAATTTTTTAGTAACCAGAAAATCGGATGCTCTCTCTCTCTCTCTCTCTCTTCTCTCTCTCTCTCTCTCTCGTCACTATGAGCCAACGTATTTCCGCCAATCATATTCACAACGATCATGCACATCAGCCAATCATTTGGTGGCTCGTAATGAAGACGTCTGCCCGGCCGGGCGTTTTCGCGCCTCTCCTCGACAACTCCTAAATTAGAATAACAGCACACGAGTGCTATTCTGGCGGCGACGACGGAAAACGTGGTTGAAAAATACGGAATGGACCCCCCCATTTCCTTGGATAAAAGGAGGAAAAGGGAGAGAGGGATTCTTTATAAAGGAGACATTTCCGAGGAGTTAATGAGCGTGCGTGGGGTATTGGTGAGTGCCATAGGGACAGAAGGACTTGCGGGAGCGAGCGAGACAAACAGAATGTGAAAAGATAGCCAGAATTAAGAAAAAGTAAGGAAAGCCTGAAAGCTAGCAGGGTCTCCTGCATCAGTTGCTTTGTATTTCTAGAGTGGAGAATTTCACATGGTTAAGTCTATTACACAGACAGATTTCAAACAAGAGTAAGTGTCGTGTGGGATAGACCCAAGTCCTGCTTCTGCTGAAAGGATTACGGTAGGATACAGCCTGAGACAGGCAACTGCGTCGATCATTTAAATCCGTTAAGGTAAAACTGAATGAACCAGCAAAATATCCACAGAAGCTCCAACAATTTATCATGAGCACAGACTTTAGGAAAAGACAGCAACGCCATTTTCCTTGCTGAGTGTTCAATTCCCTAACACATGATCGGATGTTCACTTTTGAAATCAAATTTTATTTTCGAAGACCGTTGGTGTTAAAGTTCATCAACAGCAACAGTATTGCTGAGTGCCAATTTTCTTTCAACTCACTGTTTACTCCTGTGGGATTACCAAGTCAACCTGTTGCCACCAGCCGCCATGCCGCCACGTCACAGCTCACATTTCTCTTTGGATAACTTTCTAGATAATGAGACTTCTGTGGACACTGCCGGGCCTTATTATAGCGGTGCATCGTAGTGTTATCTTGGTTATTCGTTGTTCAAAAGTGTTCATGATCGATAATTTTCGAGGTGCAGCATTTTCATTTCACTAAGTAAGTACCGTACCTTAAATGATTAGATAGAGTCAGCTTTCATGGGTTAAGTTCTACCTAGTACATGATTACCTGATAAGTTGTAACGAAAATATTTAGTAGTCAAAGTCACTGGCACTTAAACTAAATTGGCTGATTCAGAGCAATCTTCACTCAAGAAATCGTGAATCTCTTGCGCCACGGAAAGCATTGTGTGGGTTACCATGAATAAGATATTCCGTGATTTCAGTCTGAATTATTTGAAAACCAAAATAACGAACACCGTGGAACATGTGAGGTGTTTTCAACATACTAAAAGCTTTTGACATTTTTAGGCAACATCCTGCCCATCTGCTATAAATTGTGCATATTTCAGCATATCGATTAATAGTTCTTTATCACAATGCCAGGCTAGAACGGAGTCGCCGGGATGAAAAAAAAAGTTTTGCCAAAACCAAATTATTATTAAACTGAAAATTGGAGATGTGACTTAATTTAAAAAGATTCTCTCCTACATGCCCCCCCCNAACCCAACTGAAAAAAATGACATCATGAAATACACATTTGTATGTGAGCATGCCAAATATTATTTTCCATTTTCCGGTATATTTTGTCTAAGAACTATCTGTACTCACTCACACACACACTCTCTCTCTCTCTCTCTCTCTCTCTCTCTCTCTCTCTCTCTCTCTCTTTCTCACACACCCACACACCAATTTATGCAACAAAACAACAAAACAAAAAAAGGGAGCATGCATCATAATGTTTGCGGTTAAAGTAGGACACGCACATTAAAAACAATTTTCCGTTTTTCAATACTTTTTCTCCCTAAAAATTATCTATGGTGCCCACAAGCGTCGTTCTGTAACCGTGCGCGTATGTAATATGACGCATCAAGGACAGCCAGAGTTACCGGGTTTGGCCCTTGCGTCCAGAATTACTCCCCTTCCCCGATCAGCAGAAGCCTGTGGCAAAAACGCTGACGTCACTTAAGTTCCAGCAGCTACAGACACCTCTACTTGACAAGTTATTATTCAGCTTTTAATTAAGGTTCTGGTCATCCAAATTCAAACGTAAAGTTTGATAGTGTAAGCCAGAAAACGTATTCTGACTTTTTACTGCCTCAGCATAATTTTATCTGAACTACTGTTCAGAGGAATTAAAACATCCATACCAACATGCTATCACCCGTCCGCAGAGCACTGGCTAGGCAGCTTGGCCATGTGGCTAGAACGTATTTGACGTAAGCTTATGGCCGCCACGAGCCAATTCAGACTTTGGATAATGTAACCCTGTGGGTTGTCTGGGGCCAGCAGAGGCGTTATATGATTATGACAGACATTTGAAAGACTGTTTTATTGGAATAATAGGGTATCGTATGATTTAATATGGTCTGTAGGACGGTGCGATTTGTGATGCAAGAAGGGCTGCTCTAACCGGGACTTGGCTTGTAACCTCAAGCATTAAGAATGAGAGGATCAACGCTAAAATGGTGAAAGAATGCAAGCATTCCACAATGTATTCCTTAGTTTTCAATTAAGACATGCAATTTCAAAATCACGATCGTGCAAGCCAGGGAAAGCGTTCTGCGTCTTCATTACCAAAACATTATCCCTTTGACACATTTGCCACTTAACATGGAAATTACTTGATTCACTAAGACGGTCTACTGCCCGCAAGAAAATCACGGTTTGTCTCGCCAAGCCCTATTCTGACGTAATAAACCAAGTCATTCGCTTGCCATTGGCACAATAATTTCGAATTTTAAATCGGTTGTACGAGTTAGGTCTAAAGGAGGAGATAACGGACTAAACAATAAACTTTTGCTGCTTAAAACACTCTGCGAGTTAAATTTTATTGAGGAGGATTGTGAATGAAATTCATGCACACGATAATAAACACCCATGTTCTTGCCTCTACAGGACAGCGCATGTGAATTGGAATTGAGCGCCACATGCATTCCCACAGAAGTCTTACAATGCAGTGTCGTCTGCTGATAGCAAGCGCCCCCGCGCGCACAAACAAGATGAAAGCCGCGCACCATAGGGTTTTGCACCTTCTTCTCAGCATTTAGTTCTACACACAATGACGCCTCTTTGCTTTTAGAAGCCACATTCTCCAAAACGCTAAACAAATCGTTTGTATATGCTGGATCATGATAATCATATAGAAAATATAAAACTGTAAAAACTATCCCTTTAAAACTTCAATCCCAAACAGATTCATTTACTGCTGCGGACATTTGGGGATATTTTAGGAACATGCCTGAGCAGGTGAAGTGGGAGGGAGGGAAATTCCTGGGTAAAATGAACACTGGCTCTCTTGTGTTATTATTGAGTGTACAGCCTACTTAAAGAAAGATGGCACATCACGTCACACTTTTTTTCTTAAGCTTCCTGGTCGGACATCATGAATTCTGATACAAAATGGTTGCTATCGAGGATGTATAAATATAAGCAGTAACATTTCCTATTATCTGCGTGGTGTTTGGCAGCAGCAATGTCAACAAATCCACCTTTGTCATCCCATCAGTAAGTAAATGAAGGTGGGTAAACAATAACTTTGTTCAAAGACTCAATGGCGAGAACTTTTTTCGTGGATGGAACATGACAGTTTGGCTGCTTTGGAGATTTTATCCATCGTAAATTACAGTATTATGAAATGAAATATATGAATACCCACTATACTAACACCAACTGGGCTCGGTAAGCTGAGACTACAAAAAAAATAGCTGAGGGTCGCGTTTTCTCCATCTGCCTCGCTGATGTCATTTTAAATAATGCTTTTATCATAAAGAGAACTTCCAATTTCCTTCACTAACTCATTCGTTGTCACAAAAATATTCAAATCTTAGGCACACTGATCCGATGACACATTCCAAAGCGTTTAGGATTAAAGATCTCTAAGGCGGTTCACACGGTGTCGATATTTGTTCGAATGGGAATCAAAGACGACATTCCAAACTTCCTTTGACATTTTCGTTCCTATTCTGTCTTACAGGAATGTGACTGGTTCTACTTTTTCATTCCTATTACCAACGATCATGTAACAAAAACAAAAACTATGGCGGCGAAATGACATAGCGATCCATCGCTTTATCCGAGGAACATCGCTGTCTTTCGGACTTTAAGTGGAAGATTATACTGCGACAATGTTGCAAAGCAATGAGCTTGAAAGGAATGTGTTTGAGTTCGGAGATCGCTGTCTGTTATAAGATTTTATTTTAGTGTTTAGTTTATGCCGATGAAGTTTAGACGATCTATGCGGTGCTTCTTTACTACTGTTAATGCGTGCAATTTGAGTGCCCTGCTGGTAATCTCGGAATCATTTATGGAATCGTGTGGTCTCGTGTTTTAATCCACAAAGCATTCCAATATGCAGCAGTCGAAATAGGAATGAAAACTGGAACCGTGGCGACCTCCTCACCTCTTGAAAGATTTGGAATTTTTGATATATCGTGGTCCAATATGAGAACAACATATTTAGTATAGAAAGCGACTTCTTTTCTACACACAAACAGGACGTCGTTTCTTCTATCATTTGGGTGTGTCAAAGGGAATCATTTTTCAGAACACAGAACTAAATGCTGGAGAGAAATGTAGAATGTCATGGTGCGTAACTCCCATTTGCCCACTATATTTTTTGTGGTGTGCTTTCAGCAGACTTACACTTCTGGGTTCCCGGGTAAGCTTGGGTAACAAAAGAGATAATAGTTATTGATCTAATTATATTGCTGTAGTCTGGCGCCGTTCGCCAGGAGGCTTCAAGGCACTATAAAATAGTTTTGTTAAAATCCACATATACGCAATACAATGACCACTTCACTTGTCTCCGAGAAGAAAATATAAAAGGTGTTCAGTATTCTTCACAAACTCTCCTCGACTGTATTGTGGGAACAAAATGCTTTCCAACCTTTGTTATTCTCCTGCATATCCAAATACTGATGTTGAAAGTGATGCGGTTATTCCCATATTCATTCTAAAATTTGCAAGCACCACTGTTCATTCTAAATCTTGCAAGTACCGCTGACTACACTGCAGCCATTGTCATCTGTCTTATACTATATGAAGTAATGCAGCAAGTCAGTGCATGATAATCTTACGGCGGACAATAACGCATCATCAAGAGGATCCTAACCCTTGTACTGGCAGTTACGAGCATGCACTTATTATCATGAACATCCGAATTCTAGTATTGACACCATGACATTTATACGTTCATCCTCATCCTAGCCCTTCAATTGATAAAACAATGCAATTATTCTTCTAAATATCGCAGTTGTAAAGCCTAGCCTGTAGTGACTGAATTAATTATTGCTCTGAGACTTGACAGTTACGCAGTTATTTCTATGTGAACCTTCCCCTCAACCCTTGAACTGACAAAGCTCAGAATCTTCTCCTATGCATTCCAGCGCCATGAGACTCATTATCAAACTCTCCGTCCTGGTGATGTCGCTCACATTACCACAGCTTCTAAACGGTGCTACCTATTACAACTCTCACAACAGTGAGGACAAGTGCAATAACTGTTGCAGGGGACCGCCAGGACCACAGGGAGTCCCCGGCCTGCCAGGACTACACGGGGCCCGAGGTCAGGATGGTCAGATGGGCTCAAAAGGCGAAAAAGGAGAGATGGGGAGCAAGGGATTTACAGGTCAGATCTCGGTTGTTACTGTTCCTTAAAAGGTTTTGGTTATTTTGTCAAGAGCACAGACTGAAAAAAAAAGTGATGTTCTTTTGTTATTAATTTCGAAAGTTACTTGAGTGTGCATGTTGTGAACATACACTACCTGGCAACAACAACAACAACAACAACAACAACAACAACAACAACAAAAACAAAAACAAACACCGTCGTGAGACATCTTACGAAGAAAATTTCCATGATGCGTTTGGAACAAAGAGTCGGTTGTGGTCATACGCTTTGTCCAAATGCTTTTCCTCGATGAATTAGTATTTTTGGTTGTAGGTTTGAATCCCCCCATGGACATGTTGTGGATGCATTAGGAGAGTTTTTCATTCACATTAACCTCAATCCACCCGTCTATAAAATGGCTACAGACAGTGAATGATATTGTCAGTTATCAGCGCCTTTAGATGCAAGCGGCATGGTATACTCCCCAGGGAATTAAAAAAAGTATCTGAGTGATCTGGCATGTTGGGGTAATAATAGTAAAAAGTCGTGTGAGTAGGCGTTAACCCGAATACGAGCCTAACTATCATTTTGAATTCGCATCGTTTCGACTTGCGGCTACAGCGATGTAGTGTCTTTATGAACTCTGTGCATACAAGACTCTGGTACTCAATGTGGTAGGCGTTGCTGTTGTATCACAAAGTGTTACAGTGGTTGTGAATGATAATAACGATGTTGAAATTCTACCTACAGCAGAACCAGGTTTCCTTGCGACTCCCGCTCATTTTTTCCGAATGTGTTCGCGCAAAGAAGTCCTTTCACTTGAAAATATAAAATGAATGTCGATTATGCTAACAACTCGAGCCTGCTGATGTAAATGTTAAAAATCAGAAAAACAATCAGCACAATTTCAGTATGGGTGCAAGATCCATCCACGAATCAATGGCCATCATGAGATCAGGGGCGAAAGGTTTAAATGAATATAATCGAATAATCCCTGCTTACTTTCCCTATTGAAATGTTCTCGGCAGAACCATGACCCTCATAATATGCCAATGCTATCACTGGACCAGATTTTGTTCATTTTCATAGTCAATTTTTCACATCGCCCTTATTTCAGAATCTCATAAGCAAATAATGTCTGATTATGAAGGGAGAAAAGGACGGTTTCATTTCAAGGGCTAAGACAGGGAAAGGAAAGTTAAGGGGGGAGGGAGGAGTGGGTCACGAATTACTGCGTAATCAGACTTTCCATCTGATTATGTAAGCGGTCATCACATAACTGCAATTAATTATTATGCTAAATATAACCAACTGTATCTAGGCCTACTGTATATGATACGACTGACCAGGGCATGACACGCTGTTTTTCATTGTGATAAATGAGGAACCTGTCGTCTACAAAATTCTGCCAGTACCGCCACCCTTAACCAAACAGACAGGAGGTTTACGGTCAAAGTGTACTCGCTGGACATGCAAGACTCTATTAAGACGATGGGATTAATAAGACAAATTCTCCCATTTCGTCCTGTTCAAGAATGAAGTTGAAATTTCGAATTCCGTCGTCATTCCACTGCTGACACTTTGCACACTTTGTCACGTTACGCAATCTACTTCCAAGAATCTGGACATAGCAAGCATGCCTCCGTATTTCCCTCATGAATTATTAAACGTTCATTTTTTTCCCTCCAGTCCTCTCCTTAGTCTTGCTTCATTCTTCTTACATTCTTACAACTTATCCTTTACGACTGACATAATGCTTCACTTCAGATTTGACTTACGTTTTGCGCATTGCCCAAACACAACCAGTTAGCTCCGCCTCTCTCTCTCTCACACACACACACACACACACTCTCTCTCTCTATAGATAGATAGATAGATAGACAGACAGACAGACAGACAGACAGACAGACAGACAGACAGACAGACAGACAGACAGACAGACAGACAGATAGATAGATAGATAGATAGATAGATAGATAGATAGATAGACAGATATATAGATAGATAGATAATTTATAACCTCACATGGCATTATTTAATATTTATGCATCATAAACTAGAAAACATTCAGTTTTATCAGAAAATCAAAGGTTCTTGTCATTTGAATTGTTTGTGATGAGGAACATATACTATATAAAACAAGCCTATATTTATTTCAAATTAATCTTAAATTTGCAAGTAACATTAACGGGGGAAATATGAACTGATTTTTAGTGCAGATTCTTGCCTTATAGCAAGAAATCTATGTGTTTTTCTAATCACTGTAGTGTCTTTGATGACAGTACGCAAAAAAAGTAAAATCAAGGAACATTCATTTTTATGGTTTTGGTCACCACCTGGCCTACTGTGTCATGGGACAAAATATCACTTTTTCTCTCTCTTCGTTGTTGTCAATGGTCATAGCACTATCGGACCGGTTTTGGAACATGCCATGGTCATCTCTGACCAATATATTATCTGCACCAGAATTATTCAGTACACCTCTTGGTCCCGTCACAAAACCATAACATTTTTTTCCCGGAAAAAAAAAGTGACAATTCTGTGCTTTCTGCTTTCTGCTATTTAACAAAAATACCTCACTATTCCTTCTTGCTTGTACACAGAGCCAAGAACAGTACCTAAAGCCACTCTGAAAATGTCATGTATCCAGTACAATTACTTATTAGAAGTGATTGAGAATAAGGAACTAAAAGCGTACAGTATTTTGTAGAATTTGTATTTTGTGAGCCTGAGAAAGCAAATTACAGAAGTGCTCTTCAAAGGTTCTAGTCTGCATAAGCTCTACCAGATTACTGAGGTCAAACCTCCAGATTCACCCCGAATAAACTTACTTAGATATTATTCAGAAAACGAATGAACGGACATGATTCCCAGAGGTGGCCGACATCAGTTAAACTTCACTTCCTTAATCTTTCCCATGGCAAAGTTCATTAGCAGGCAGATATTCATAATTATTATCCTTCCTATATTCTAAAAGTTTGTCCGATATCTTCTCCAGATTCTTTTTCTTCCTTTTTGCTTAAAACAGTGCTTCCTTGCAGAAAATTTGGACTTTCCATTCCGAAGTCTTAAGCTTTTTATGAAGACATTCAGATTGCAAAATATTGCCAACGAAAATCCATCCTCAGTTATCAAAACTGTTTGACGATCCCCTACATACATACATACATACATACATACATACATACATACATACATACATACATACATACGAGACAAGAAAACTGCTTACTGTGACTCACCGTGAATGCCTGAATTTACAAGAGAAGGTCCTTTAAAGTAAAGTAATTTCAAACTGCTGACCATTGTTATAAAAAAAGTGCAAATATAGCACAACATTTACATGGTCAATTGCTATTAACCGTTCGGGCAGTCTTCCCAAATCTCAGGGGTTTTTTTAAATACAATTTACATCTCTCAAATAAGGATTAAAAAGGGAAAGAATTTTTGCTTGTTTTCCTAAATCCGTAGAAGTAATTAGGTCTGGAGTACTGTCTCTCCAAGATGAAAGTATGCAATTTTAAACCAATTAATTACTATTTGCGGCATGTTACAAAAGAGAACAGTGAATGACAGGAACTCTTATTCTAGGATTTAGTCCCAATGAGCATCACTCACTCCTGTAACATGCCACGCAAATAATGCTAAATCCTGTTCTTACCACCACTGTTATTTTCCCAAGTTATTTCTGAGTTATACCAATGTCCTATATATTTGTGCAGACACTGTTAAATATGCATTAAATGCTTGAAGTAAAAAGTTATCAGTAATGAGAAAGGTTAGGTGAGGACATTTTTCTTCTTATGGACTTTACATAGACTATTCCTCTCCAATTTCTGCAGACATTACAAAAGTCAAAAGAAAGTCACAGCTGATCCATCAACTAATCTACAAAGCCACGAACAGCTATCTCCTAACAATTCTAACAATACGTTCGATATATACTTTGTTTGGTCTGTTTATAATAGCATTACAGGAGTGAGTTTTCAATATTGGTAATGAATTATTCAACGGACTTTTGGACGCAAAAGTCAAAGAATTAACGTTCAACATGCTCTATCAGAGTGTCAGGACAGCCAAGACGGCAGTATAACCACGCGTAAATACTAAAACAAAGAAACAAAAAAAAGTATAAAAACAAAACAAAACAAAACAAAACAAAAAGGTATAAATAATTCTGTTTTACTCAGTTTTTGTTGTAATCTCATTCTCAGGCATGAAGGGCGAGTCCGGATCGGAGGGACAGAAAGGTCATCGAGGGAGAAAAGGCAGCAAAGGAGAATGTGGGCCTCCAGGACCATCCGGTGTTAAAGGTGAAGTTGGGCCAACTGGGCCAAAAGGTGAGTGAGTTACAATAATATTTTACACGTGTTTCTACTAAATAGTTCTAATTGAAATAGTACTCAAACATGCGCCCAATTTCCAAGAAGAAGAAGAAGATGAAAGAAGAAGAAGAAGAAGAATAACAACAATCTCAGTCAAAAAATCTCTTTCACCTTTCCGCCGCCCCGACCTCTCCCCGGCAAAAAAAAACAAAACACCAAACCATCCATGTGAGACGAAATGCTGGTTCAAATATGCACTTATAGCTCTGTCCCTCTCCTGAATCTCGGGGAAATGGCCGACAGTCACAGTGCGACATACAACTGTCAAAAATCTTAGATTGTTATGCTTTCAATATAATTATGACGGTTGGGCGTCTTCTGCGGTTCTAATTTTGTCTCAGTGACGTTTGTGCCTTTCTGTCCATATAATGTTTAATAATTTTATTATTTTCACCAACCTCAGATCCAACATCGAGGCAAAATGGAAGTCTTGAGTTTGCCGTCACAATGATACAGAATAGCAAAATCCTTCCAAACGCCTTCATGATGTCTAATCAATTCTCCAAACTTGATAAATCAATCATCTGTCGCTTTTTCAAGGACAGTTGTCAAGTAACATTTCTTAAATACTGTGTCACTCGACTAGCCGCCACTATTACTTAGCGTTTCTATTACCTAGTAACAAGGAGCCTAGCGACTAAATCCATCAATTCTAGACTAGGGACCGTATAAACCATGCTGTCTGAACCTTGCATCCTATTTGTAACTACGGGAAACATTGGGTGAGATTTTGTTGATAAAAATATTTGACTTTTTAAGGTGACCAAAAAAGCGAAAAGTTAAATTATTTAGCATAGTTCTTAATTAAAAATAATTACCTTGCCAATATTAAAGTAAACAGGCACTTCTCGAATGACATGACAAAACGACATATGTGCGACCAAGTCGTTTCTAGTCTGTCTTATTCATTTACTTAATGCAATCGCCACAGACCACCTAATAAGTTGTTCCTGTGGAAAATTGCATTTCAAAATCCCGAAATTTGTACCAAGAATTGCAAAATTTGCATGCAAAGAGTGGCAAATTTGCACCAAAATTTGCAAATATTCCTAAAATTCGCGTTACAACACGTCAAATTTGCAGGCTCAAGATAATGTCAAACAAATGGATTCTATAAAAAAAACACACTGAACCACTAAAATAACAAATGTAAAAATTTAGATCTAGTCTAGACTTCTTAACACATTTCTAAGGATTATCTCTGTCTGCAAAACAATGATAGACTTAAATGAGAATGTTCTGATATGTTCTGAATCCATAAGAGAGATTTCCAAAATGAGGCTTTCAAATTTTATGTGTACCAAAATAAAAAAAAAAACCAGCTTCGAAAGTTTTGTAGAGACTCAAACCAAACCCTCTCTTTAACCAGCATTTTCACTCATATTTCAATAAATGTGTGTTATTGCTAGTCCAAGTACGTGTACTCTAGGGGACAATTACTACTGTTTGTTTAGCGTTGACAAAGTCGCCATTTGTGTAAATGCATCTTGAATATTACTCCTTGTCTCTTACGCCCACTCCTGCCACACATCTATCTCTGCTTCTTCTTGTAGTTCTTAGCCCCGCATGATCCAAGGCCCCCAAACCCATTCTTAGTCTTACATGTTTATTCATAATTTCATGTGTCATCGCCGTGAGTTAATGTCCGCAAGTACCGGCTTTGTTAGTTTCGTGACTTTGTTATATCACCACGCTGCAGTTTTTGGTACCGTACCATTGCCATCTTGGTTTATGACCAATGCAAAATTACAGAAACAGAACATAGATATGCTGTAATATTGCTACCGTAGCAGAAAACGTTCATAGCTCTGCCAAAATCGGCAAAAATTTGCGGAAAATTGCGGCAAAGCCTGGAAATTCGCGGAAATTTGCGACCGCGATTTTCTCGGTGGACAGAATAAGACTCCACGCATGCTAATCGCATTTTAGTGGCTTGCTTTGTTTACTCTTGGTTCGGTGTGGAGTGGAAGACACCAAGAACTGTGTGTCAATTCGTTGTGTGTGTGTTGTAGGTTTTTAAGAAGTCTTGCTTCGAATTGTATATTATTTTCTTGAGATAGTCTAGTTTAGTCTACTCTGTTAAAAGTGTTATGATATGTGTAGACTTGGATTATTGCTTTGTGGAATCAACACCTCTCCCCCCTCGTTGTTTGTCTCAAGGTCCCAATCCCTGTTTCAAGCATAAAAACGAATAGTGTTAGTTTCATACCTGTCAATACCTACAATTTCAGTCAACACTACGCCGAGATACACGTACTTGTAATTGAAAAGACAAAAAGACTCAATTATTATGATCTCCTTCCTCTTGCTCCACCTAAAAAAGACAGTGAGAAAGTTAGTGATCTTAGAAATGATTCATGAATTCTGCAGTGCTCAAATGTTTACGGTACCATTCAGAGTAGGAACTTCTCGTTGCCGAAAGAAAAGGAAAACTGGAGAAGTCGGAAATGGCCTTCGGTGAAAAGAAGAACAAAAAAAAAAAAAAAAACAAAATAGAGGCTACACATATTTTTCTCTCAGATTATTCGCGTTTGTTTTTGTTGTTGTTGTTGTTGTTGTTGTTGTTGTTGTTGTTGTTGTTGTTCTTTTCATTTTCCCTACTAACACTGCCTTTGGATGCAATACATTGTACTTAGGGGAGCGCTGAATCTGAAGACAGTGTAAAGGCTATAAGATTATCAGCGAAGAAAGCTAGCTAATGTTCACAAAGTCGTTTAGTCAATGCTTGCAAATGGCTTATAGGTGAAATAGTGCGAGGGTGATGTCTGAACACTTTAGAATACAGTTAGGATTGATTAAAGCGTGTTAACAAATACGATAATATACTGGCAATCTCAGATTCATAAATTACATGGACGCGACTCCACTGGCAGTACTTAATGACTTGTCTGATTGGGAGGTCTTTGGTGGGTTTCTCTGAGACCGTGACGTTAGGCAAGACGCATCTATAACCAAAGAGGTCCATTCTGCAGATCTTGCAGACTGTGCATATTTCCTGCTTCATCATTTCGATGGCCTGTATCATTTCAGAAATGTTCGAATAGACTGAATTCGGCAGACACTGGAGACAATACTGGCCAAAGCAAGCCATGGAAATTTTTTGTTGGTGACAAGCACAAAATACATGGTGCAGGTCACGATGTGTCCACAATAATATTTTATAGAAGATCGATGCCAAACTCGTTGTATAGACGCTGGTGCAGGACCTATGCGAGATCCCAGACCTTAATATTAAAGTTACGGCCGCTTTTGAATATTATGCAATGTTGTTCATGACAACATTTTCGTAATTCTACTTGCAGTAGATCCAAAGTGGCACTCGATTATTTTTGTAGTTATTTTCTTTTGATGGTAAGTATAACATATTGAAATTAGCATGTCTACACAAACTCGTAGGTCAAACAGGAGTTCTGGCAGACCAGATTATCTGTGCTCTCTCATCCCTCCTCAGGTCCTCGCGGTGACCAGGGTCTGAGAGGGCCAAAGGGTGAGCAGCCTGCACGTATAGCCTTCACTGTGACTCGCAGCGAGCCACTTGGACCAGTGCCCCAAAAAACACCTGTCACCTTCGATAAAGTTCACCTTAACCTGGGCGACAGCTTCGATGTGTACTCCTCGCACTTTATATGCAAGGTGAGCAGTGATGCGCCCTGTATGTCCAACTGTATCATAGATACTGTCACAGACCTAGACTACAGTTTGGCTGTTGACTTATAATAAGTAGAAGGCACTTTTCTTGGCAGCAATCCACGGTTTACTTCTTTGTCTGCACAGATCCCTTATTGCTCAAATTTTAAAATTAGAAGGCAGTGGCACTGGGCAGAGACATGCACCGAGTTATGGGATAACAAGCATTATGACTTGGGGTTTTTTT
>JAWQUT010000096.1:1535588-1578009 GCA_033807755.1 Ellobium chinense
TGTGTGTGTGTGTGTGTGTGTGTGTGTGTGTGTGTGTGTGTGTGTGTGTGTGTGTGTGTGTGTGTGTGTGTGTGTGTGTGTGTTTTGCTAAAAACAGTTGTAACTGACGACCTCTTTCTACATATATAAATCAGTCAATTTGCAACGCACGTTGGCCTATGCCTCAAACACAACTAGGAGCTTTCAAATATAGATCTACTGTACATCTGAGTGAGAATTTCCTGTTGGTTAAAATTTGAAGCCACTCTCTTCATGCCCTAGTAAGAGGAGATAGTAAACATTCAGAAACGCTTCAGAAATGGGTTTCTACTTTGTATCTCTTCTTTTTGATTTCTTGTATCCGATTATCAAAGGGTTTTCTATTCTTCCAGGAGTCAGTGGCACTAGTGGCTCTCCAGGGGGAAATTGGAAACAGCTCCACCCTATTTCAATTAATCCCAGATAGAGACGCAATGACGATGTTACACCGTCTCGGCTGGAAACGAAGGGAAGAGGGGATTTCTGGGTCTCCAATCAGGACCACAGAGGAGTGATAGAATTGGTTAAGGCGGTTGTCGGAAAGCGGTTTTTTAGTGGGTTTTTTTTTTTTTTTTNGGGAGGGGGGAGGAAGGGGGCAGGAGAATGAAAGCAGAGCAAACTGAGATGAAACAATTGGGACTGGACACACTCTACGAATTGACCTACCACACCAAGGGGGGAAAAAAGATCAGAATTAATAACAAAAACAAACAAAAAATCATCACATTGTCAGAACGATTTATTTTCGCATTCTCTAATGGAGTCATCAAGTAAGCAAAGCACGTGAAAGTGGTCTTCAGCCCGGCGGGCTGACAAAAATGCAATGGAGAAAACTGAACGGGAAAGAGGGTCGGGTGGGGAGAAGGCAGTGTCATGAAGTTAACTGTTCTCTCAAGATCTTCATAGATGAATCGCCTTTGCGAAAGTGCACAAGCCCGGAGCCATTATTGTTTTTCATTTTACAAAGCATAGAGACGGTGCAGGAGGCAGGTGTCTGCAAATTGTGACTCTTAATGGCTAGCATGATTATCGATTAAGTATCCATTCACCCAAAACGGCTTATGTTTAAAGTGTATTTTGTCAACTGGTAGATCCGTAATGGCAAAGAGTGTGTCTTAGGCAAGAGAAATACTTGGCACGCTCACAGAGTATTGAAATGAAGCACTGAAGAGCTGTGCTCAGAGCGTATCCAGACGGGCAATTCATGAGCGCTGAGAATGAAATAAAACTGAAACGATATGCTTTGTATTTTATTTAAAACGTTAGATTTTTCCCCATCAAGTGTCATCCTTTTCTTTGGTTCACACTTATTACGATTAAAATTAAAGGATGGCATCAGAGGCTCCACGATTCGGCATGAACGATATGGATTGGCTCAAAGCATGGGACCAAGGGTAACCAGATAATGCGCGGGCTGTCCCACGGGAAACCGGAAAAGGGCTATATCTTGGAAACTATTTAAAATTTTTGCGATTCTGTAAACGCACACTTGTAGATCAACCTTTTCGGGAATGCCCTACGAAGCACCATGAACACCGTTCAATACAAACGTATTTGACAGCTCAACAAAAATGGCTAGAGTCTACCCCTTTAGAAAAGTGGTCAAAGGTAGAGGTGAGAAGTGTCATTCGTTTTCTTAATGCAAAGGGGCTGAAACCTAATGAAATCCACACAGAAATTAAACAGTTCATCGTGAGAAAGTCTTGGGAAAGTGACAGGTATGTGAGTGGTGTAAATTGTTAAAAGCTGGGCATACAGTTGTCAAAGATCATAAGCAAGGGCCTTGTCTTTCTGTCAAGACAGAAGACAACGTCAACGGTGTCGAAGAGCTCATTCAAAGTGACAGACGGCTCAAAATTCATGAAAAATTGGAATCGTTAGTCATTTCCTAATCGTCGGTCCATAGAATCGTTTTTGATGAGTTGGGCTACCGCAAGGTGTCTGCTCGATGGGTTCCAAAACAGCTGACTGATGATCACAAAACGCAGAGAGTTGATGTCTGCGAGACTTTGTTGACACGGCGCAGAAGAGTTGGTGAGGGTAATGCGAATGCGGCTGGTGACTTCCAAAGGTATGGCTGGGAAGTTTTACCCCACCCTGCTCACAATCCTGATCTAGCCCCCTCTGATTACCACCTTTTGGGTCCCTTGAAGCGTCATCTGGCTGGAGAGAGGTTCACGAACAATGAAGACATCATTGAAGCTGTGCAGGACTGGTTGAAATATCTTGACGTAACTTTTTTCAAGAAGGGTGTCTTCTCCCTGGTCCAGCGATGGGAAAAATGTATCAATCGTAATGGTGATTATATCGAAAAATAAAGCATAATTCAAGGTACTTTGTGTGAAAGTTAGGTCAAAATAAAGCTAAAACTGTTGATTTTATAGCCCTTTTCCGGCTTCCCGTGGGACAGCCCTCGTAATATATAGCGGTTCCGACAAGAGGCGTGGAGGAGGTAAACTGGCTGCTAAGAAAGTACACGTGCAGAAATGTCAAAAACTAGAAGTCTCCGGGAGATCAAAGTATAGACGTTCTGACAAATTGTCTTGGAGTAGACCGCTCTCCTGATGTGACCGTCATGAACAGAAAGTAGCATGCTGTATGCCAATGAGGTAGATCCAGAAATAACCACTTCTGGTCACAAGCCTCCAAAGCTCAATTGGCGGATTCTTGATCGCCGTGTTTTTATTTCGCGTCATATTTTCCGATGGATGAAGTTCACATTTAGACTATGCTTCCAACAGTTTACTCATCCAGCCCTCTCAAGTACTCCAAGGAAAATTTATTCGATCTTTCCACACTTTCCCCCTACCTCTTTCTTTTCACTTACCACGGCATGCACATCTCACGTCCTCAGGCGTGTGGCCCCTTGCAAGCGCAGGCCAAAGAATACGCCAGTCAGGCGCATGCCTAAATAAGCCACTGCATGGTTACATTTAAATCTTATATGACTCCATTTCTCGTCAATATACGCAAAATTACAGTATAACTTACAATCCACTTTTATTTGACTGGAAACCAACTGAAAAATATATGTAGCACACTGCATCGGGGGTGGAAGTAGGTGGGGATTGGGGGAAAGGAAGGACTTCTTCACAAATTATAACAAATGATGTACATATCGTCACCGTCTCCTAACACTGTCGTAACTGATTCTTGGTAGATTTGCATTTACGACAGTATTGGGGGACGGTGACGATATGACACAAACTATTCCAAATTTTCAATGAACTCAAAGGACAGGTTATGCCAGAGGACATTATTACTCATGAGATCACAAAGCTAAACTTCCAGAGGAGAGGCATTCAGACACGTGTATGAGGGGGTGACATGATTAGGGCAAACAACCGTCTTTTTGAAAAAAACAACAAAAGACGTGAAAAAGATTCTGAAGCGGGAAAAGCACGATGAGATTATAAAGGTATACGGAATCATGCGAGCTGTAAAACCGGGCAGGAATGTATTATGATAAACGCACAGCGGAAATTTGCATTACATTGTTGAATTAACAAAAATCAATGACTATCATGGTGGCAAGCTAACTATCCTTCTTCAAATTTAGATGAAATTCGTGTAGTTTGCATCGTGTGGTTCTCTTAGAATCTTTGTAACAAATTTTGGGTTAGCTTCTTATTTTTACATAGGCCTATGTACTGCCTACTAGTCTGACCCTATATTCTCCTGGCATCATTTGCGTTATTAATGTGGTTGAGTGTGCAGCCTGTTAAGACAGTGCTGATCTTGACAAAACAATGGCAGAAGCACCAGAATGACAGGCACTCAAGCTATTAAACACTTTACACAGTAAGCTTTTCATGTCACATGCACAAATATACTACAATAGTCGGTCCAACAATATACGGGGTTTTGTTGTGGTTTTATTTTTCTAATATCACCGATTTGCTTTGAACAATTTTAATCAAATTTTGCAAAGCCTTAACTAGAAACTATTTTTTTTGACATTGATGAAATTTAAATTTTTTTAAAAAAATTCTTCATAAAGTTATATGGAAAACTCAGCAACAACGAAATGGTTAGCATTAGGACAGTTTCTAGGAGTGTGACCTGCGGACACGAAACTTTCGTAGAGCCAAACATGCTTGTTGTGGATACATGCAATGCATGCTTCAAGTGAGGTGTTATACTTGCAAAGGTTTTCACAAATAACTGACCAATAAGAAGACTGATGGACCAAAAATAATAATTTGTGATCATGTGCGGTCCAAATGTTCGCTGAACATGACATCACAAGTTTGAGAATGGCTTGTTGTCTTATAAAGTCTCGTCTGTAGTCCAAAAAAGCTGCGTATTGTTGATATAAACAGTTTGCATAACTGGGCCAATGAGAACGATTCAGATGGACAGGGTGAATACACGGTGTATTTGCACTTACAATACATTCGGAAGCGAATCGTGATCATAAGTTATGGAGGACAACGAATTCCTTCCGATGCCACCTATTTTCTAGACACGGCGTCGCAAAAGCGCTACAGTCCAACTACTACTGACGTTATTTCTTGATCATGACGTGTCAGTTTAATATTTGTTTCTTCCAGAGGCCGCTGGAAGATTGCGCGCCAAATAAATTTTTAATAATCTACTGCTTCTCTGCAGAGACATCTATAGGTTACAGACTTCTAATTGGATGAAAAAAAACATGTTGTCATATGCCTTAGGAAGACAGCAAAAAATCTGTGGAGAATGGGCCCTAGATTTTGCATTCTCTCCTGATTTTGTAAATTAAACCTGAAGTTTGGGTCATTCACTTCGGTTTCGGTGTGGCTTTCCGTGCGGAATACTTGTTGTTAAGGAAACTAGTTAGCTTGTTAGCTCAAAAACGAAATGAAAGACCTATATTTTAAACATCATTTTTAATAAGCTCATTGAATTCTGCATGCAAACAATTAAAGAAGACTTGGAGATTGTGGAATTTCTTGTGACAGTGGAGAAAACAGTTTATTGGCTCAAAGAAGGAAATCGGATTAGGCTTCTGTAACCTATAACAAATCGGAAGAATGGTGGGACACAGTCTTAGATTTTAACCAATTACTAACCGTCCAAGCATTCGACATCATAAGACACAAATGCCACCAGATATATGCGACTTAACACGTGCCAAACAATCAATGATCTCCACACTAGCGGTGAAAGCACAGGTTTTCTGGACGTCTGTGACAAGGTCTTCACGTGGTCATGTTGGCGGCCAGTGCATTCATGAAATGAACGTTGAAATATTTGTGGACAGGTTCGTTTCTTGTCTGCTACCCCCTCTCAAATCCAACGGTCATCATGGACAGTGATTTTAACACTCTGAAAAGCACTTTGACTGCCAGGTCGCAACTTTGACATCGAGGTCCCAACATCATCTGGCACAACAAATGCTGGTGTGAAAAATTTGCTCATGAATATTCCATTTCTTGTTCAGGCGATTTAAAAAAAAAAAAAGCTGAACTGCATGTTTTGTGAATAGATTCATAAAAATATACATGCATGTTCTATGACACTAATTAATTGCCTCATTCGAGAGCACGGCCACGAGGTCCACCGACCTCCCCCCGAACAGTCTGAAATTAATCCTGTAGAACTTATCTAGGCCCGACTGAGGAGTGACATTGCCCGTTCCAGCACAGATTTTAACTTTTAAACAAATACTGCAGTTCACATCGCTAGGTGACGGGATAATGCAATCAGCCGTGACATAAAGTTTGAAGAGGACTAATAATAGTGGGCCTCCGTCGGTCAAGGTTGACCATGGATGGGGTGTCCTACTGGTTGTCTGTTTGGGTGAGGCAACGTCGCCTGTGACTGAAAAGTCCTATACGTGAGTGGCAGTCCCTGTTACAAATGTCGCAGCTGTAGGCGAGGTCCAATCTGTCAGGACTTCGGCGTTTCTTTCTCTGCGTACGCTTGTCTGCCGCTGCCTTCATTAGTTTCCTCTCTCCAGCTTTCAGTTGCCGGATGAGAATGCCTTTCCACATTGAGCGGTCAGCTGCGGTGTTCTCCCATGTATTGGGGTCAATATCAACAGCCCTCATGTCTCTCTTGACTACGTCTTTGTAGCGAAGCTTGGGGCGTCCTGCACTGCGCCTTCCGGATTTTAGTTCCCCATAAAGAATGTCCTTAGGGATTCTTCCATCATCCATACGATAGACATGTCCAAGCCAGCGAAGTCTGCGCTGTCTAAGCATGGTGTACATACTGGGAAGGTGGGCACGAGACAGAACCTCTGCGTTTGTCACTTTATCCTGCCAGGATATTCCTAGGATGCGGCGTAGACTTCTCAAGTAGAAGGTATTGAGGCTTCTCTCCTGTCTGGCGTATGTGGACCATGTCTCGCTGCTGTACAGTAGTGTACTGATAACGCATGCGTTATAAACCGCCATCTTCGTTCTAATAGTCAGCCTGGGGTTGTTCCATACTCGAGATGTGAGGCGAGCGAGTGTGGAGGCCGCCTTTCCAATTCTCTTGTCTAGTTCAGAGTCCAGGGAGAGGTTGTCTGTGATAGTGGAGCCCAAGTAAGTAAATTGTCTGACGACATCAAGCTGGCACTCACTGATGGTGATGGCCGGTTGCGTTTCTGTATCCTGAGCCAGGACGTTTGTCTTTCCCAGGCTTATGGTCAGCCCGAAGTCTGTGCAGGCTTGAGAGAAGCGATTCATAAGGGACTGGAGTTCCTGCTCTGTGTGTGTGGCAACTGCTGCATCATCGGCAAACAGCATATCTCTGATGAGAACCTCCCGCACTTTGGTCTTAGCCCTGAGGCGGGAGAGGTTGAACAGCCTGCCGTCCGATCTGGTATGCAGGAAGATACCTTCTGTTGATGTGCCAAAGGCGTGTTTCAGGAGCAGAGCAAAGAAAATCCCGAAAAGTGTTGGGGCGAGAACGCAGCCTTGTTTGAGGCCGCTTTTGATGCTGAATGGCTCAGAGGAATTGCCATCAAACTGTACAATTCCCTTCATGCCTGTGTGGAATGATTCGATCAAACTCTGGAGTTTCGGTGGGCAGCCAATTTTGGGGAGGAGTTTGAAAAGCCCATCCCTGCTGACAAGGTCAGAGGACTAGACCATATGAAAATACTTCCTTTGTTAAAATGTATACAGTTGAACATCCCATTTAAAACGGGCATTGCATTTATCCACATTAAAAATGCTTGCGTCTACAAAATCCCCAAGAACCTGTAAACCTATGTTCGCATAAGAGCAAATCCAAATATTTTGGAATCACACCAAACTCATTTTTTAGATACAGATGACCTATACCCACTGCATAAAGCTCTTGCACACGTTTGCCCAGCAACTTACAGCAATATATGACCATCCTTGAAATTTGCAATTTTAAACATCACTGCATACTTTAAAATGCAAAAATAACACAAGTGTGCACAGCAACAAGTAGACGTACCCTAACACTTCCTTTTAAGACAGACAAAAAGTGCGATCATATGCCTCGACAGTGCGATCCAGATGTGAAGGAAACTTCCCTCAGTTCACTTTAATACCATGAGCAACAACAGTCTTCACATTTTGGATTCGCCCAAGATCACAAATTATTATTTTTAGTCAATCAGTCTTCTGACTGGACAGTCATTTGTTAAAACCTATGCAAATACTGTATTGCATTTATCCACAAGCTTATCTGCGTGTGGGAATATGCAAATCACACTCCTTGATGCTATGTAACTTTATGAAGATTTCAAACTCCATCAGTGTCAAAAAAAAAATGGTTCCTAGTTAAGGCAAATTGAAAGAGGAGGCTATGTAAAATTTGATTACGACTGATTAAAGCAAACTGGTGATAATAAAAAAACCATGACAACATATATTGTTGGACCGACTATAAAAAGCTAAACGGTATATTGTACTTCCCTTTTTTGCACCACTCAGAATATGTTATCTATTCAACGCAAGACGCCATACTTTGTGTGCTCTCCGGGTGTTCAGATCTACGTAGCTTTCCATTTCAATTTGAAGTCTTTTTGTTATTCTAGTTTAAAATGTGCAGATCATGCCTCTTGGTCTTTTAATGTCATTCTGAGTGATAACCCCTTGACTTTGCTTAACTCACATACATAAATTTCACAGGGATTTCTACTAGTAGAAACTGCAACTTCTCTCTCTGCTAGTAGAATTTTCAACTCTATTGGCATTGGCAAGAAACACCAACTGTGATTTCTACTCGTAAAAACTGCAGTTGTCCTCTCGACCAATTCTACCAGATTGCTCGCTCTATGCCGACCGATACATGTAAGCAGGACTACATATTGTTAAAATGAGACAGTGAGGAACGAAATTTCCATAACATCCATGAGATTTGTAACAGGATTCATGTAAATTGTTACTATTCGGCTCCGTCAAAAAACCTATTTTGCTTTGCCTACAAAATACGCAAGGTATAAAAGGAGACATGTCTTTGACAGTGGGAACTGTCACCTTTCACCAGTTTGCAGTGATCAATGCAGTTACACAATTGATCCTCACGGCCAATCAAGCCCACCCAGCGTTGTTCACCAAGGGAATAAGCATCCCTTGTTCTTGATTCGATTGCCCATGTTGCAGGAATGCTCTTCGGCGCATACTGGTTGCTCTTATCTCTGCCAGTCTTCAATTCAGGATTACCATGATGTGACAAGGCTTAGGTGCTTCTTTCATGTCAACAAAAATTCCCCTTTCCCACAGACAATGACTGCATGTTCTGTTATCTAGTGAAACTGCAATCAGACTATAATATTTTTATGTGTTTGAAAAAAAAATTCAACTCCATGCGTCTCATCTCATTACAGTGAACAATAAATAACCCTTCACTTGAATGAGAAGCACCAGATTCTCAAAATTCGCTTTATGACGTGTAGGCCTATAGTCCATTCAGAAACATTTGCCCCTCTTTACACTGCTATATCTCGGTAGTTGATTAACCAAATTCATTTAAACTTGGCATAAGGTTTGTGAGTGCTGATGACCTTAGGCCAATATTTTTTTCCCTTTGAAAATCGAAGCGGTTTTTAATTTCGCCTCTTTGTTTTATATAGAAAAAGAACAATGTTCTCTGGCTAATATTTTGACGTACTTACAGTAGCGAGGTCAATCAGTAATTACAGCCATGCGGATATTTCCGATATTGCACGCAAATTCAACAACTTTTGAAGACATTTTTACCGCACCGCGGATTAAACATGAACATTTTACCCTCTGCACCGAACTGCACGATTTTCCTAAACGTCTTCCCGGAAGTGGAGAGACTGTGTCTGAATGTCTGTGTCAATGGCGTGTCTTCGTTTTAGTTTCTTTTGGCTATCCTTTATACCATCTGACAAATCAAAATGAAGATAAGATAAATTACTCTTCGAAATGTTGCTTTGCAGTTATACAACTATTTTTCTAGAGAAGCAAAACGTGGTCGTCTCTATCGGAAGATTTCTGACCCAAAGGCAAGAACCCAACATGCACTTGGATTACACAAACGGTCTTTATCTCGGTGGATTCAGGACACAGAAATTCCAACCACACGTTTGAAATAAGGCAGGAAAGAAAAAATTGACTCTTTCGACAAGGATGTCATTCGGCGTGAAATTCTCAAAATGTTCAGCTCAAATGAATTTGTTACCCTGAGGAAGCTTAAATGCTGGCTAAAGGAGCACAATCAGATTGATATTTCCAAAACATCTTTGTGGAAAATAGTGAGGAGTGCTGGATTCACGTTTCGAAAGTGTTCCAGTGGAAGAAACATAATTTGCGAGAGACCGCACTTGATATCTGCCAGATGCAAATATCTTCGTGAAATTAAAGAGCGCCGCAACGAAGGCTATGATATCGTATACTTGGATGAAACTTGGATCAATGCACATCATACGTTTGAAAAAGAGTGGCAGTCATGTGACGGAAAGAGGAACGTACCCAGCAGTAAAGGACAGCGACTGATAATAGCCCATGCTGGCATTAGGCAGAGGGGTCTAATAGAGGACGCAGAACTTGTATTCCAGTCCATTTCTACAGATGGCAGAGATTATCATCAAGAGATGAACAGTACAATTTTCCGAGACTGGATTGAGAAAGCCGTTATTCCGTCGTTAGATAGGCCCTCTTGTTTGGTAATGGATAACACCTCTTATCACAATGCTGTACATTCGGAGGATAAGGTACCTACGTCATCCAGCAAAAAGGAGGAAATCAGATCATGGCTGAAAAAGGAAGGCATTCATTTTGATGACAGTCATTTGAAGCCAGAATTACTTGCTCTTGTAAAACAAACAAACAAGAACAAAATTTACCAGGTAGACAAGATTATCCACGCACATGGTCATACTTGTTTGAGGCTTCCACCCTATCACTCGCACTTTAATCCGATTGAACTCGTATGGGCAAAGGTGAAAGGGAAAGTTGCGATGGAAAACATAACATTCAAGTTGGCCGATATCAAAACCTTGACGCAGGCTGCATTCTCAGAAATAAACAAAGACTTTGGGCCAGATGCGAGGACCATGTGTTACAAGAGGAGGATGATTACTGGCAAAAGGACGGTCTGCGTTTCATTCAGCCAAGGACTGTCGTAAATCTGCTTGACTCATCGGATTCTGAATGAGATAAGCACATGCAGGTCAGTTGTCTATGAGTTTAGGGTCCTTAAGCGTGCAAATTTACTTTTAGCAGTGAGTTTCTTAATAGTTGCATAGGGGACGTCCCTCAGTCTGCTGCTTAAATGTATCCGCTTCTGGACTGCCGCAACCTTGAACTTGAAAGTCGTGATTGTACTGTCAATTCTAATTTTTTAGGGCCTAAAAATGCATGGTGGGTTAGGATTTACTAAGCGCGAATAGGCGAAATAAAAAACGGCTTATCCTGTAATAATCAAACTATGAAACATCTTAGGTCATCGGTCTACACACTTCACATGCAAATTTCCAAGTAAATCTATCAGACAGTTTTTGAGATATTGGACTGCAAAGAGGAACAAATGTTTCTGAACGGACTATAAGTGCAATGATGGGAACAGGGCCATAATGCTTAAGTGGATTCCTCTGTATTTATTAAACTACTCACCCCTTGCTACTCTTGCCCTCAGGTGCTACTGCTTTATCGACAGGTGGCATAGTATCGTTGAAGGATTTTTCCTTGTCTTTCTTTGAACTGCGGGGAGCTGCAAGAATATTTAAAAACGTACAGCATATAGCGGATTGTGAGGGACAAAAATGAGTGCAAAATGAGAGTGTGCAGGTTGTTAGCATGAAATAACACAGTGAGATTCTTAACAGTATATTGAACCACTGAAAAGGAATGCATGGTTGGGAGACGATAATGAACAAACGAACAGTGGATTGGCCATCTGTGTTCATGCTGTTCTCATATGACGAAGTAAGCCCCTTAAACTTACCAAAAAAGCTGTGAACTGTAAGATGACTGGCAGCTTTCGTGTCCTCTGAACAGTTGCTCCCTTCAAAGAAAAAAAAAAAATTGTTAATGAATAAATTCAAAACATTTTGAATTTCCTAAACAGCCTGAATGAAATGTGACAAATATTGCAATCAAACTCAGGCTATGTGGTGTAGGAACAAGACAAATATAGTGAACTGTGATAATATTTCACCACTGTATGATCTTTATGATAGAGTCATTTTGACACGTCAGCTGTCAGTTAATGCAGCTGGAGGTATGCAAGGCTGCTGAACACGACTGGTTGAAATGGTAAGCTGGATGGACAACAAAGCATGGACATGACAGTGCATCTTCTTTGTCCTCTTCTGCATTCTCCATATCAGCCATGTTATATCAGAGGCCAGAGCACTATATGATGCTGTGCTCCTCAGGTCGTTCGCAATCCCATGCAGCTTTGACTGAAGCACTGATTCTCCAGACCACTGAAGTTTTGTTTTGATCGTATTTGGGGCAGTGTTGAAGAGCATGATAGGCATTTTCTGATGCAGTTCCAAATGTATAACTCTTCATGTCTCCTACCTGGAATTTCCTATACAGACACTGCCTGAATCTATTATGCCCCGGTCTTAGTCTTAAGATTATTAGAATGTGTATGATTAATGAATGCAGAATGGATCTGGATCATAATGCTCGAAAACTACAAGACAGACACAAAGGACACAAACTCATTAAAGAGTCAGGTTTGATGGTAATCAACAGACAACAGGATGATGGACATTTCAAATCCCCCATTCACAATGGATTATGTGATAACAGAGACAGAGTGAGAACTAAAGATCTCCAAATAATATTTGACAGATTATTGTTTCTGTGTGGATAATCTGCCAGTAGGGGAGGCATCAACAGTAGAGTACGTGTGCCAACCGTGTCCGAGAGAACACTACTCGACCATGATGCCCCCATCACATTGATGGTTTTTATGACGATGACCCTTTATATCCTAATTTCTTTTTGTTCTTTGATAATGAGATTATAGCTAACTTGATTTATTCTATCAGTCCATTTTGTAAACCTAACTGGTATCTGGAGACCTTCCAGGCCATTGGCAAGCGTTCATTTAGTTCATATTGGGAACCCTATGTAGTGGTGATAATGAAGTGGTGAGAGTGATGATGGTGGATGTTCACACCAGTTGCAGCAATGGTAGTGATGGTGACATGATTGTGGTAATGGTAGCAATGTTGATAATGGTGATGTGGCAATTGTGGTGGTAGTGATGATGGCGATAGTTGGTCGAAGTGGCTCTGATAATGATGTGATGGCTATGGTGATGATAATGTGATAGCAGTGGTTATAGTGGTGATTTAGATGGTAGTGGTAGCAATGGTGTGCCAGTGGTGGTGTGATGTTATCGAGAAAAGCAGAGAACAGAATACTGTACAATATATGAGATATAATATTATTGAACCAGCACGCCACAGGAGCAGTAGTCATACTTTACTCTCTTCTAATATGATAAAATAAGATAAGAATAACTTTATTATCCATAACATGGAAAATTGTCTTGGTTGCAGTACACACGTAATAGTAATAACATGGATCACGACATAGCAAAAGACAATAACACTTTTCGCAAGGATCCAGACGTCCAGAAACATGACATACATTAAAGTTCGCAGTCATCGATTATCAATATCAATATCAGATTAAAACTGCCACTGTTCCATGTAAAGCCTGCAAACAACGCAGAAATTAACTTCAAATCTTACTTCAAACAAATCTGATACAAAACTGGTCACATAAAGTTTCTTTGTCCTTCCCCCACTATCTGGTAGCAGATGGTCAAGTACCAAAATCAGCACACCTGAAGCTAGACTCAGCCTGCCTCACTATGGTCATGGCAATTTTTATGTTTGTAAATGAAAGGCACAAGGTTTCTTACAAATACTTCTCAAGACATTTATCATTATGCATTACACCAGTTTGCAAAGAAAGATGACTGTTTTACAATGGGAAACACGATGTTTAAAGTAGGACACGCACATCAAAAATAATTGTCCGTTTTTCAATACTTTTTCTCTCTGAAAATTATCTATGGTGCCCACCGAGTCAATTTAGCGAAGAAAGAGCATCGTTCTATTACCGTGCGCGTATGTAATATGACGCAATAAGGAGAGCTAGAGTTACCGGGTTTGGCCCTCGCGTCTAGAATTATTCCCCTTCCCCGATCAGCAGAAGCCTGTAGCAAAAACGCTGACGTCACTTATGTTCCAACAGGTANCAATTTTTATGTTTGTAAATGAAAGGCACAAGGTTTCTTACAAATACTTCTCAAGACATTTATCATTATGCATTACACCAGTTTGCACAGAAAGATGACTGTTTTACAATGGGAAACACGATGTTTAAAGTTAATCACCTTAAAACATGTGCACCTAGTTTTTATTCCTTGTTTTTTCAAAGGTCACCAGTAATCAAAAATGTCTGCAAATTTACCAAGAAGTACTTCCAACTTTGCATGTTAACCTTGAATTCAAAGTGTTCATAGAGCCTGTGGAACTGACCTTTATGAAAACTAGCCATGCTCTGGGCTGAATGTGATTTGGTAAACGTACTCTTAGTTGTTTTTGTAGTAGCAACAGCAGTAGTAACAGTATTCTTAGAGAAGGGGTAGTGCTATTAGAGACATTAGTGGTAGCAGCTACAGCATTTGTAGTAGCTCCAGGAACAGCAATGGTGGTAACAGCCTATAGTGTAATATATGCATTAGTATCTGTACTAACAGCTGTAGTGATAGCGGTTAGAGCTGTTGTTGGTGGTGGAGGTGCAGGTGGAAAAGGTGGTATATTAAAATTGTCAATAAATGTTTATTGTAATTAAAGTTGTTGCAACTTGTAACGCAGAGTATGCTTTCTATAATGGAGAATAGCTTTGTAAGCCCCTTGTTGTGTCATGCCCATGTTATTTTATATGTGCACTCATGTGTTCGTCAGACTGTCCATCCTTGCCTCAAAACTTAGGCAAGACCCACCACATCACTAGTACCTCTAATACTGCTGTCCTCTGTCAGTTGCCAAGGCACACACCACCTGCCTAGCTCTGAAGATATACTGTACTTCTAATTAGAAACCTTGCTCAGCCCTTGCTGTGGTCCATTGTCGTCTTTGTTCTAGTCGGTGTGAGAGTCAGTTTATGTTGAGCCTTCTACCTGTACACATATTATTTTATAATGTCTCAATAGTCAATGATCAGATTAAATGTATTTACTAGAATAGTCAATACCACTGTGTTGGTTCAGTGCAATACGTAACCATAGTGTTGATGTGAAACCCAAAAGTTACTACTACCTGTCTATTCTATTAAAGGAAGACACGCACATCAAAAAACATGTTCCATTTTCCAATACTTTTTCTCTCCGGTAGTTATCTTTGGTGCATCTATTTTGTGAAGACAGAGCATTGTTCTGTTACTGTACTGTCATGTAATATGACGCAATAAGGAGAGCTAGAGTTACTGGGTTTTAGCCCTTGCACCCAGAATTGTTCCTCTTCCCTAATCAGCAGGTCTTTGACACCTGTTGTTTTTTCTTCTCTTGGCCCTATCAACATTTTGTGTTATTCCACATATGAGCCTTTCCTAAAACCTCAGCAGTGAAAGGTGGACAAGACACACATAAATTCAAAATTAGAAAATAACAGCAAAATCACTGAGTTTCATTAAAGTTTCTTATGTACTTTCAGAAAATAATACTAAACAAGGAAAGTGAAACAGTCATTGATGAGATAATGGGCCTTTATTAGTGAGGTGTCACAATCTTACGGATATAACTCTCATGACACAAGTGTCTCACTTGAGATCAAAATAACGGTAATTCTCCTTAATTCCAGGCAAATCCCACAAGCATTCAGGGCATAAACATAATGTAAACACACAGAACATTGTTCACGATGAAAACATTCATAAATGTCAGACATTTATGTTGTGAGAGTTATATCCATAAGACAGAATAGCATACTCATTTTCTTACTAACCCAAATAGTTGTGAGAGCAGCTTTAATCATACATAATTACAGCAAGACTATTCACATAGTAAATACTGCAGCAAAATTTTTGGTCTGTCAATGCAAATATGCATTAAAATGAGCTTTGAAAAACAGTCTTATGGTTATAACTCTCACGACCAAGCCCCCCATTGAAAACAAGAAATTAGTTCAACTACATACAAGAAGTTTATTAGAACAGCAGTGGATACAACCAACTAGCTGCTATCATTTATTATACATACAACCAACTTTCACAACAAAATGGACAGTGTGGGGTAATTACTGTGCTAACAATGTTTACCGATGTTTTATTATAACTTCTAAGTTATGCCTCAAACTCAAGTATTCTTGATTTGTTTTAAACACAAATTCTAAAACTGGTCATGGACAGTAACTTAACATGCAATTCTTCTTCTGATTCACCCTGCACTGCTGTCTGTGTCTTTCTTTCCTCTCATCATCCTATTTTGCTTGAGCAGCCTTTTCCCTTTCACGCTCTCCCTCCCTGAACTGCTCATCAGTGGAATTTCTGTTTCTGAAGTGAGCCTGGTACTCTGTTTTTACTTCTTGCGTCTTGAAGCAGAGTCTTTCATCACAACCTGAAGTTTTGAGTGGCCAAATGGGGATAAAATAACATTAATACAAACAGCGCTGAAAAAAAAAATTCTGTTATTAATAAATTAACAGGATCATGGAACAAGGATGAAATTTAGCCAAAAATGCTGGGCCACCCACTTTGAGGAGGGATTTGAAAGGTGAATGGCAAAAAGGATTCAGTTTCAAGGTTGACTAGATTTAATGCTGTCTTATGCCTACAATGGAATCCTTGAAAAATAATTTATTTACTTTTGGCATTTCTGTTCACAAGCCCCAAAATGTAAGGACACCGAAAACATCACTGGGGTATTACACATATAGTCGGTACGGAAGAACTCTGACTGCAGTCAGCCTGCAGGCCGTCGTAAAAACTGTAGACTACGTGTATTAGAAGCAACAGTCCAACTGAAGCACACAAATAATTTCCCGCCAAACGAAGCCATGATGACTGACACAACACTTCGGGATCAAGATAGCTTAGCAATTTGTTATTTTGAAAATTAAAAGAACACGAAAACAAAGTCGTATGTGATAAATAACCGACAACATAAAAACTGGCTTTAAAGAGGTGTGAGCTCTCCCACACAAATATTTTGGAGGAGATAGGAGCATTTTCCGAGGACTTCAACAATTTCATGAGCATGGACGAAGAGACTTACATGTATTTTCATTTGTTGTCTCTCGTCTCGCCACTGACTGCTAACCAATCAACAGTGTTGCAAGCCGTTATAGACTGTTTACAATCAACAAGTTTTTCATAGGTTTTTTTTTTTCTTGAAAACTTATTGCTGTAGTCTTTTGATTTAATTTTCCATAAACATTCAGTAGAACGATAGATTTCGATGAACTGAAGAACTGATTCTTTGCACCACGTCATCATAACAGAATAAAAAGGTCTACAATACAAAGACAGCACGTGCACAAAACTTCGCTAGACGTATACCGAGACAATGACACGGGCCATCAATGTCAACACAAGAACAACAAAATTAGGCCAAGGCCTACACTATGAAAGAAACTGACACTTTTTTAAAACTTTTAAATAAAGTAATAAAACAAATTACTCGCGAGTCATTTCGTTAATTTTGATATGCTGATTCCAAATTTGATATTATTTTTATGCTAGGATGTCATTTTCGATAAGTTTGTCAATCGGCATTTTATCGTCGGCGGGGAAAACTTCAAAGACATGCCGCTCCCTTCTCCCAGCAGGCAGTCCGGACACCAAAAAATCAGGCGTCTGAAGCTCAGCTGAAGTTATCTATACCTCTGATTATATTGACTTGATATGAGGCCATACTCCTGAATTTAAAATTTACAGATTTATAATATAGACTTTGGCTTTAACTATCATAAGCTCACTTTGATCCAGATGGACATAACATTCACAACAAACGCACAAATGCGGACATAATGTTCACAACAAGGGCACGAAGGTGGACATAACGTTCACGACAAAGACTGTGTCGTGAATTTCCATTATTTTCTTCCCCAGTTGAACACCAATTGGCTTCTCAGTCACATGGAGCACAACAAGGGGAAGTGTGTGGCTGCTTATGTTACAGAAAATGCACAAGAGACTAGTTTGCGTCTGTAGAACCATGAAAATTACACAAAATGTGTGCCGGATATAACGTTTCACACAATTTCTTACGGACATAACGTTTCGTAAATCATTCACGACAGAGAAATACTTACATTTTGACGACCAGGGTGGAGTCGTAGCCTCATGGGATGCCATCATTTCAACATATGCCGTATTTACTTCCATTTCAACAAACGGGTTTTGATGACCAGGCAATTTCAGTATCGAAATTTAACGCGTATTACGGACATAACGATCTCACGACAGATATAACATCGTAAAGCATCGTTTTCCGCAATTTTCAGCCCCAAATTATGCCTTTGCTGTACTGAAAACTCCTTGTAAACATCTTAACTTCGTAAAAGCAATGCATTTTTTTCTTCTGATCCTTTCATACGCCTGCACTATGGACGAACATGAAGTAGTATATTTTCACGACAAGCGTTATATCCGGTCGGTTAAATTTAAAGTGACATCACGCTGGTTACACCTTGGATTAATGACCCAAACCAGTCTCAAAATATCCGTTGAACCCTCCCTGTTATGTGACAAATCACAACCGTTGAGCCATGTGTATTACAGTGTCTTGCAATTGGCACCAAATCACCCTTCCAAAAAATGTCCCCATTGAGCTGCTTGAAAAAACAAAAAAACAGCAACATTTTCTTAAACAAATTGAATACTACTTTCCCCAACTATGTAATTTTTCTACTGGTTTATCTGTGACCTTTGCAGTATCCGATTATACCAAATATGTTTGATTTTCCGTGTCCTGTCTCTATGAAATCACCTGTAAAGAGTATAGTATCTGTGAAGGACGAACTTTTAGGAAAGGCTCAGTCATATATCACTGTGATTTTGCGAAATTTCCCAAAAAAGGGGGATTTTATATATTAGCGGATTAATTGGGTTGTACACAGTGAGTGATCTGCCCCTCTAATAATAGGTGTCACGAACCTTAACCCCTCCCCACATTTAATTATTTCCTACACATATGTTTTGAGCAGTCAGCAGTTGAGCATTGATGCATTCTGTACTGTTGAAGTGTCTCTTTCTTGCTTCTTTAATAACAGAAACTGATATTCCTGTGGTGAGGTATATTTGCAGAGGGATACAAAAACATTTTCAATAGTCTCTCTCACTGAGATGGAATTGGATGAGGTGTTGGTAGCCTTTGTGAGTACCCTGGAGAAATATGCAACTGTCAGCTGTCAAGCACATTCATTTCCCTAAAAAATGGTGCCAATGTTGCTGAAATATATGTCTTAGATCATTCTTATGGCCCAGTTATGAGGTTGATATCTATCAAATTAGCCAATTCTCTTAATGACATACCCTATGCTACTTTGAAAGCTCTCATGAACCTACAGTTCAACCCTAAAATTTTGCAATGGTAGCCTATTTGAAGGAGAACTAGTAGGGAATGGTCAGAGGGAAGTGACCTGGGAGTGATTGGGAGGGAAGGGAAAAAGTGACCCCCTCTTGGCTGGTCTTTGTGTTCATGTAAACACCTTGGCATGAGCAGGTGGTTATTAGTTGATCATACAGTATTTGCAACCCTTAATGATCAAATCCACTTGTAACCACATATTTAAAATCTAAAAGTGATCTTATTGACCTTTTTAAAAGATCATTGTTATTGCTTGGGGAAGAAGCCCTGGAGAATCAAAAGTTTGGTGCAGCTTCCTTTGACAATACCATGTGAGCCTATGGAATGGTCTGAGAAGGGGTGGGGTGGTGATTTTTCTTAAGGGTGGGGTGGGGTGGTTGGGGGAGGGGTTGATGATGAAGTTGGGAGTGNAGAGAGACAGGGAAAAGAAAGAACAAGTAAGTAAAAATATTTAAAAAAGCGTGTGTCATATAAACTGAGTCTGCAGCACGTAAATCTAGATCTAACTTCTATACAAGCTTGACTGGTGGGGGTGGATGGGGGGCTAAGGACGGCCTCAGGGGAGAGGAAGTTTAAAAGACTGTGTCCAGATAGCCTAGATGACCCCCCCTCGATCTCCACGATGTAAACATTGTGTTTCTAAGTCTAAGTGGATACATGCCAGGTACTAGCTGCTGGTTAAGGTCTTTGACACCTCTTTTGGCCCTATTAACATTTTGTGTTATTCCACATATACTACTGTGATTTCGGGAAATTTCTTCTATGGAGATTAAATTTAAAGTACTTCTTTTGCCCGATCTTTTAACAGTAAGAAAAAGGGGGGTCAACGCCCAAAATTTTTCACAAATGTCTTTCGAAAAAAGTCAACTCAAATTCTGATTTGGTCCCCAATTTTTCATTTGGCTGGTTTAGACCGCGTGCGAATACATAAGTCTACACACTTTATTTTTTTATCTAGACGGCTAAAATTGTACCTGAAACTTTAAAATTGGATGTTATATTTAGATCACAGGTCATTTTATACATTTCTACACTCTGACACTGGCCGGCAGGGCCCCCTAAAAGGGGGATTTTATATATTAGTGGTTTAATTGGGTTGTACAGAGTGAGTGATTTGCCCCTCTAATAGGTGTCACAAACCAGCAGAGACCTGTGGCAAAAATGATGGTGTCACTGAAGTTCCAGCAGCTACAGACACCTCTGTCTGACAATGTATTATTCAGCTTTAAATTAAGGTTGTGTGTCAGCCAGATAAAGTATTCTGCATATTAATATTGCCTCAGCATGATATTGTTTGACATAGCATAGTGGCACAACGCACAAAACCTGATTTTACAGGAGAGCGGTTTGAAAATTTGGGGGTACTTTGAAACGCTCATTCCTTTAATTATCAGGGATAGAAATGTCAAATTTCATATATGATTAGCTTATCCATTTATGAAAGACATAGTGGCATAAAATTAGTTAATATTGTTTAGGTGCAATTCAGCATATAGCAAATATTGTCGGGTTGTGCCACTATGCTATGCACAGGTATGTCGGCTCACTACGCTGGCCAATCGTTGTGCCGCTGTTGTGTCACTTTGCGATGCATAGTAGTAGCGTTCAACCTATCTTGTGCCTCCAGTTTATAAAGTAAATAGTACAGTCCAAGAGCACTGGTTTGCTGTGATGAAGAAATCAATGATTAAGAGGAAATACTATTACATGTGTATGCTTTTTATTGGTATTGTATTTTCCTTATTATTCTTGTGCATAAGTTTATTATCTAACTTAAGCATGACATATACATACATGCGCAGAGCTCCGTGAAGTAAGCACCATATTTTGCGATGTTTTTCTTTTAAAAGTACAAAACATTTATTTCGAAAAGTACAAACTATATAGACTACATATAGACTACGATACTTTCAACAACTGCCAAGAAGTAGCTTCAACCTATCCTTATTCCTCCTCTCCCCTCCCACTTTTGATCTCCCTTTCTCTCCCAGCCTCTTTCTCTGTCAGTCCTTGGTTAACTCTCCTCCCACCTCATCCCCATTATTATTTTCCCCTAATCTTTTCTCTCAGTCTTCTCCTTAATCCACTTTCCCTCTAACTCAATCATTATATTTGATTCTGTCCCATTCTTTCTCTCTCTCTCTCTTTTCTCACTCCCTCTTTCTCTCTTCATCGTCCTTCCATCCCAATCTCTGTCATATAATGTCCTTGTATCTGCCATTGTCTCTCTATCCATATCTCTGTATCCCTCACGTTACACGCTCAGTTCGTGACTGCCTTCACATAACAAATGATCAATGTCTGCATGACCTCATGGGACCAAAGGTAAACATGATGAAGTGTTAATGTGGGAGCTCTTTGTAAAATTTCTGATGCTCAGGATGCCTCACCACTGGTGTGGGGCCACGGCACAAACTTAGTAAATCACTGAATTTGTCTTCAGAAATTTTTGATCTTTTCGAGAAGGCCTTTCCTAATGACAGAGGAGCAACGGATCTCTTAACAGGAAAAGTAATTGTGGAAAATGATTCCTGCAAATGAGAATCTTTAAAGAAAATTTTCTGTGGCTCTGTCGCTCGAATGTCAATTTGACGAAACTGTGTCCAGTTTATTGGGTTGCCTTCGTTTGCTTCTCTGATTTCCAAAATCCCAAAAGATTGGGACAAGGATTTCCAGTCTGTAACGTCCTCGGTCTGAAGCTGTGTGACTTTGTAAGTTGTAAGGTCTTTTAATGGCAGCCATGCGAATAACGGTGACAAGTTCGGATGGCACCATTATCTCAGGTAGGCGCTTCATTGAACACTCGATGACACTGTGCATGCTATCTCCTTCACTCTCTCCATGATTTGCTTCAAAGAAATGAACAGATTGTAAATGTTTGGCAGACTCCAGAAACTTCTTGAACATACAAGGCAGAATAGAGTTTTTGTTTTGTCCATAGCATCCATCTGAGAATAAGATCAGGGTTTTAACCTTCAGGTTATCAACAGTATATAAGAATTTGTGCACGCAAGAAGCTATTTCATTGGCACCCCGTCCCGCAATACCTTCATGCCAAAAGTAGCAGTGGCCTTGATTACTGCCCATTTCAAAGATTGTAAAATTATAGCAACATAGCCGCCTTTTATAAAAAATTTCGCCTCTGTTGGACTTAGGAAGATACAGTACCTTTTCTAAATCAAAGGCAGCAACCATGATTGAACTATCTTGCTGACACTTCCTTTTCCAACTGTCTCTGATGTTTCTCACCTCCTCTTTTTCTGCAATATGTCGCTGGTAATGTATTTTAATGTCGTCTGTGAGATCTGGTGCTGTTGTGGTCCGGAATGTTCACACAAACCACGCTGGTCCTTTTTTGGGCGGTGAAACTTAATCCTCATTTTGCTAAAAACTAGGCAGTAGAAACGATAGCTTGCTGTATTTTCTTTTCCACGTTCTTTATACATGCGGTACATAGAAGCAATAGTAAGCTCGTGAGAGAGATACTGATAGGAAGTTGTGTCCCTACAGTAATGGGACTCCATCCGAGGGAATCTGTTAATATGATTTTTGACTGAGTTTCTCAAATCTTCATCTTGATGTCGCTGTGGTTCATACCTCCCCCCAAGTTTCTCTTTCTCCAGAATACCCTCAGGTGAAGTTTTACCAATAACAGTCCTAACTTGGCGGTAGGAGATTCCAAGAGTGTTCAAAAACATTGTGCGGCAGACATGTCTAAGTCCATCGCGTGATGGCAAAAAATATTTGATGGCAACCATCCGTGTTCTGCTCTGATTTTCGGAATGTGTTCTATCAACTATGATGTGCCTTGAAATCCAGGATCTCTGCTCATGGTGATCCCCTAAGTTCCAAAAGCCTTCCAGTATGGCTGATCTGTCGGAATAGTCGAAGAGGCTGCACTGGAGATTTCTCTGTTTGCATGATAACTCCGAACATCTCTCTTTTAAACTTTTCTGGCTGCCATTTCCTGACCTTTCCGACTGAAATAAGCATGTCCTTTATTTCGACTTAGTTTGGCTTCGTCATGCTTTCTTCTGTGCGGCACATCATCTTTGCAAGGGCTGATTCTCGGAAATCCATCAACCAGATAGTTTTCTGGTCTTTTAGCACAACTGTTAGTACCAGACATATCATTTGTCGGTGAGGTGTGGGCATCAACCGTTTGAGGTGGAATACATGTGCCGCAAAGCTGGGTGACTTCAGTGTTGCTGTCACTGATATCGAATGATGTTGAAGAATCTGGGACTGTAGCAACGGGAGAGTAGGGCAATGAACTCATAGTGCCAGAACTGAAGTCTGCGACATTTACTTCAGGCTGCATAGGCTGTAATAAAAAAGAAACACTTTATTTTATTGAAATGACACTAAATTAAAGATTTAATTATGGCTAACGATTGTATATATTGGTATCATTTCTGATAGCAGTTTTGAATGATGTTTTTGAAAGATGTTCAAACAGAAATGCAGGTCTAAACTTTGCAATTAAAAGGATGAAGTTCAGGTTTTTTATCAGTTAAAGCAAGATGAGAGATAAATCGAGAGAGAGAGAGAGAGAAAGAGAGAGTGAGAGAAAGAGAGAAAGTAAGAGAGAGTAAGCGAGCGAGAGAGATACCAGTAGGGGGTGGGAGATGGGGCAGATAATGGGGATTTTTTTTTTTTAAAAGGGCACCGAGTCGGAAGTTGGAATAAGAATGCAAAGAAATTATTAGCTATTATAAAAAAAAACTATTAATCATAAGTATGAGGTTCTGGCTGCAATATAAATTGGCTGATAGAGAGTGGGATAGAGATGAATGGTAGAGAATTGAAAGAGGGGCAAAGTGGGGGCGGGGATCTAATACTGTCACAAAAATTTGGCGGGAAAGCAAGAGAGGGGAAGGGGAGAGAGAGAAGAGAGCAACGAGAAAACGGTGGAGGGACAGGAAAGAACAACTATGCAAGGATTTTCAAATGCGAGAATGCATAGAAATTATATAAAATGAAACATAATTACTACGGATATGCAATCTCTTATCTAATACAGACATGAATGAGACAGAATTAAAGTGAGAGACAGATAGGGAGAAATACAGACAGCAGAAAAAGATATGTTTTATGCTTTTTGCTTCACTGTATAGAGAAAGAAAGGATAATAAAGGAGATGGTGAATGGAAACAGGACAGAACAACAACAAATTTAGTGTCATTTCTTACCTGCCTGTTTGGGGAGTTTGATTGTGAGTCAGTGTATAATTCAGCATCCAGTTGAGCAGCAAGATCTTGGAGCGATGACGAGTCATTTGGATTGATACCGAGTGCCGATAGCAGTGCTTGAGGAAGTTCCATGTGTTGCTCATATGATGACAGTTCGTCAAAATGGTCAAAGCACAAAACACTATTACAAAGAGGACATGCCGCAAAAATGTCATCTCTACAATCGGTCTGACTGCATAGTAACAAATGGTTGCTCTCTAGAGGAATGTCAGATTTCTGCTTTTTCAACTCGCTTAAAGGGATATTATCATCATCCGAGGAGGATGACAAAGAAGTATTTCTTCTTCTCTTCCTCTTTGAAAGACACTCTACAATGGTGCCAGTGTAGTATTTTCCATCTGGTTCCCACCACATTTCCACGGCTACTCCCTTGCCGAATTTTTTGCCAAACATCAGTCTAAGTTCCTTTGAATTAACAACATTAATGCTTCCATCAAAATCCCATTGCACGGTCACATCGATGCTCTTCATGGTTCCAAGAATGTTTGCTCAGGTCGTATTGTGAAGAAAAAAAAACAATCACTCAGGCTATATTACTAACTGGATAGTGATAGTCCGATTGCACACTTAGCTAGTATTGTCCCTGTGATATTGGCGGGTGAATATCTGCCAAGCGGTTTCAGGACAGTGAAAGGGTAAGTGACCGGGATAACTGACTCCTCCTCACCCCTCCCCCCCCCCATCTCAAATCACTTCAAACATCTTTTGAGCCATGAGGAACATTGATGTAACTGTGCGCTGGGATTTCGATGGAAGCATTAATTAAGAGGTGGGTTTCGACAACAGCAACAGAGTTCCACTACTAATTGTCGGATAGTCAGGGCAGGGATATGAGTTTACGAAATATGGGAGTTGCACCTGGCTTTTGCTCACAGTCGGCTACTGTCCAGGACGGCCTTTCATCCAGTTAAATTTTTCCCAAGAGGGTTGACGTTTGTCTTGGCCTCAACCCTAATGCAACCATGTTAAAAATTAGCCTCGATATTTCTTAACATCTTCAAAAGGTGCTCCACTCCATCATTTCACCAGAACTGATATTTCCTCTGTAATTCTTAATTCAGCTCATACTGTCCAATCATTTTATTCTAATTGTGATCAATGAGCAATGTTTCATCTCATCTGTAGTCCTCCTAACCTTTTTTCTGGCCACAACACAGAACAATAATGCTCAGGCCACTAAGCCGTGCAACACCTGATGGCCGCACATCATTTTTGCTGCACAGCATACCGACACAGTGTGCGCGTTGTGTCCAGGGGTGGCGTGGATCGCGGAAATATTGCACGGCATACTGGCACAGCGGAATATGCCAGTATGCCATGCACGATTTTTACCGAAGAGCGGAAAAATGTGCATGACAAAAATGAACCAACTCAAATTTCACAAAAACTACGGCACTCTCAAAGATACTGCTTTGGCATGTTTTAGAGTAGGTTGTGTACCACAATGCGGTACCAAAATCTCAATTTGTGAAAAATTCGAGTTGTGCCACTATGTTATGCAGCCGACGATATGTTCACAGAGGAATTAAAACATTCATACCAACATGCTGTCACCCGTCCGCAGAGCACTGGCTAGACAGCTTGGCCATGTGGCTAGAAATCTGAAGTAAGCTTATGGCGGCAACACATGTGACGGGTGTAACAATTCAGACTTTTGATAATGTAACCCTGTGGATTGTCTGCAGAGGCGTTATATCATTATGACAGACGTTTGAAAGACTGTTTTATTGGAATAATTGGGTATCATATAATTTAATATGGTCTGTAGGACGATGCAGCATTCCTTTAAGAACCCACATCCAGACACTACAAATTGGTGATGAGGATTTTACTGTTTACCAATGATCTCTACATTTCTGTGAAAGTGACTGAAGTGGCATTATTTTAAAGATGGCTGAGAAATAAAGATTACTATTGCCAGAAAAGTTTCTACCTACTCAAGGTGAACTATCACTACCAGTTCGTTTGTGGATTAAGGGCAGAACTAGGTGATTTTCATTAATATTTAATAAAGGGAACTTTGTCATTCTGGGGTGAAAAATGGGTCACGTAGGGCCAGGAAGGAAGATAAACTGGGGTTTTTCGCAATTTCCTCCCTCCTTTGCTACGGAAACGCCAATTGTTTGGCCGCCATATTGGAAAATATGGATGACTTTTGCATAACTTTGAACCCTTCGATCTGGAGAACAATACATGGTAGGATGCTGGTTTTTTTTCCATTTGAAAGATCACTTTATTTAAAATAGAATGTCACGGGCTTTTTTTGATTTCTTAAATAGTTTTTTTTAAATAATTTTTTTAAAAATGTCATAAAAAAACATTTTAAATAAACACCAAAAACACAAGATATCAAAAAAGCCCATGATATTCTCAAAACAGGGGCTTGGAGAGTTGTTATGCAAAATTTTATGTAAATTGGACCATAAAAAAGGCAGATCGAAGGGATAGAGTGACGAAAACTGTGATTTTGAGATAATTGACGATAAAGATTACCTGATAGATCCATTTGATAAAGGGTAATCATTTCCTTTTGCATCAAAATACACTTTTTGAGACAGGTATCATGAAAATAACTTCAGGATTCGATAAAGGACATGTTGCTGTTTACAAAACTGCCTTAAACTCATTTTACACAATTTTACCCAATTTTACCCCTACAGCTACAGGGTGCCGCACTTGCCCTTAAGGTATGTCACAGCTCCATCGCCATGAAAAATTCTTTACCTAATGCAGTTAACAACATGACTGATGAGAACAAAAACAGATATCTATTTCAACTTCTTGGTAGTAAAGGAATCCGACAGTTTTCACCTCATCCAGTAGCAGATGAGATCACATCACCCAGTCATGAACACTTTGTGAAAGCAGTCACTCAAATTTTCAAGTAACCTGTCAACCCTTATTGCGCCCATTACGATTTCAGCTATGCATGCAAGGGTTAACTGAGACAACAACAGTTTTTCACCACTCTGTACACTTTGATGGCTGACAATGACTTTAATTTAAAGGCCACGAAAGTCACCACCTTGCCATTCAAATGGCTTGTGGATTTCACAACAAAGATACTCAAATGAAACTGTTGGCAAAATCCACAATCGACCTGGAGGACGGACGAGTCTGCATCCCCTCATTCTGAAAAGTTGATCCGGCTCAATCTTTTGGCGGCAAGAATCATAAGGATCGACTAAAGCTCAATCTTTTGAACTCGAGCTTTATTTTTATTAAATTTTTATTAAACGACTCAAAGAGGCTTTTACAATCTGGCTCCTGCAACCTAAAGTCATGCTAGACTGTTTTCTGGGATGCCACTGACATCATAATGACAACTCCTCTGTCCCATAGCCACGCAGTTAATGGAGAATATTAGTACAATCTCCATGTGAAAGTACGCAAAACTGTGATCAGAAAGAGAGTATTGAGGAATCTGGAAAATTGTCTTCCTCTGAAAAACAGTGTGCTATCACACAAATCACACATCACCCTCCCAACATTCATCATAAGGAACACTGAAATCTTACCCACTCACTCTTTTCAGCTGATGTGACTGAAATTGTCTTTACTGAACTTCTTTCTCAGTTCAAATATGAAAACAACGAAGCATATCATAGGACACCATTTTGACAAGATGACAATGTCATTGCAAAAGCAGGGCATTGACTGAACACAATTAAAGTGTTATTTTTTTCAAGAACTACTGAAAGTGAAAGTGTAACTGAGGTGTAAAAGTGCACTGCTCCTGGAGGTGACTGCTTAGAGGAGAAACAGACTGTAAGAAAAGTTTAAAACTCATTACTTATATTCCTGAATAGTCAAGTCAATTACTTATGAACCTACTCCCATACTATTTGTCACAGTGAAAAATAAACAAACCCTGACATATACCAAAATATTCCTTGCCAGGGCCATTAAGTAGTCAGACACACTGTAGGCATGCTATGCTATTGTATGGTCAAGAAAAAATGTATACATGCGGTTTCCACTGTATGTGAGATGGTAAAGACTATCGACAATGGTTTACATAGAAGAACCTCGCTATAACACAAACATCTGTGTTTGTGCCGTTTACATATTATGAGGATATATAGTAATGAGGTATACATGCGTATCACCAAGGTACACTAATGATATCCACTAAGTGCACAAAATGGAATAATTTTTAGTGTAACTCAATATGCTGACAGATGGAAACAGATTTGGAGTGAAAAGGAACGCCCATGTGTATTCACACATAATCTGATCATGATAATTTATTAAAGCATGCTGACATGTATGGATTTGGCATTTCTGTGTGGAAGCCAATAAAAAATTTTGTGTATCATAAGTCACATTGTGGACACTTTTTTAATGCCGACCCCGGTGAATGGTGCTTTGTGTAACACATCTATACAGAAAAAAAGGCGTCTTCAAAATCAAGTCAGAGTGATGAGAGCGTCTGGTCTTCAGTGACTGAGTGGCAAAAATATTTTGGTGCATGGAATTACAGTGATCATCTAAGAGTCAACCATCAGGAGTTAGCTCCACCTACGATCAAAAGTGGCAAATCTGGAAGGGGCCTCTGAGTTGGTCTAGTCACTCACATCAAAAGTGTATCAAAAATATGGGTCCCCCCATGTAAGCATCTGATCCAATCTACCTGTATGTCTGTAGTCTTTACATTAAAGATTCATCAACTCATTGCATCATGCAAGTCTGGTGACCACTATGGTCAAGCAGAGAGAAAGTTTAAACTGTCTCATCTATCCTGTCAAGCTAAGTAAAGAACATGTGAGCGGGGCTAGACCAAGAACACTTGTGTGGACTGATGGTCACAACCACTTCAATGAACGAAGATAGTTTGCAGGAATAAAAAACCCAAGTTGCTGTAGAAAGACTATTACAAGGAGCTTTGATTTTTTTCAAACAAAAAATAAAAGGGGAGCAGAAGTTACAAGTACTTATTATCAGATTTTTGTTTGTAATCAACTACTGAGCAGCTACTTTGTTGGTTTTTGTTTTTTTAATTAACTACAGTGCTCGCTACAAAATGGAGCCAGTAAGTACTCATAGCGCAATTACAAGTATTTGCATTAACAAACCTGATCCTCCCTTGGAAATATGGATCCATATTAAATCACCTATGAACATAATACCTAGTTATCATAAAATTGAACCCTCTCTCCACTTCCCCCTCCAAAATATACGGCCTTGCCAATTTAAAGTAAACCATGCTGCACAAGTAATAGAACTCTTGAACTTTCCTAATTCACAGTCTTACCATTTTTCTGTCCTTTCAAAGATTTGGTGGCTGTTTCCTCCATCCCTGTTTCTCTCTCACTATCAAATCGTTTTTGTTTGCTTGTTGGAGATAACTTTCTTCTCTTAGAATTCCTAGATTCCTCTTTGTTCTCCAATGGGCCATTTTCTGAGTCTATGTCACATGCCAAATTCACATCAGACATTGGTGTTTTATTTGGTTTGTAGTCCTGTATTTCCTTTATAGGGAAGAAGAAAAACAAATACATGGTTCATAAATCTTACTTGCAGTGAACATGGTGATGGCATGTGAATTTTGAAGACTGACAAATACATTTAATTAGCATTCATGTACATATCTGAGCAAGCACTCTCCATTTCTAGCTGGGCCCCATACATAAGGCAATACTGTTCCACATTCCATGTTGGTAGAATCATATTCATCAGCACAACCAAATAAGCATATAAATAATAGCAATTAAAAAAAAAGAAAAACAATTTCAACACTAGACCTCAACCAGACCATGTCTAAATCAAACTCTCCTTACACAGGGTGCACAGAGCTCAGTTCTATTGAAAAGTAAATAAATCGCAAATGGAAGCTGACAACTTTGTGAACCGAAATATGTCTCTGAAATATCAGTTCTGCTTTTATTCAAAATACAGAATCCAATCATTGCTTGTGATATTATCATGTTCAGCAGGTTTCAACATGTCTTTTGGTGTATCAAGTGCATACTATCTTAGCAAAAGCGACAGACACATGTTTTAATACCAGACATCAGGTTGGTCAAACTTATATAGTGGCTCCCATTTTATCCTCTCAAGTTACACATAAGCTAAATACCTGCACATAGGAACACAAGGAGATGAAAACGCAAATGTATCATGATATCACAATATTGCAAAAAAAGAATGGATGACTCGATGGGCAACTGGGAAGACTAGGAGAGTCCTACACAATAAGCAGGGATGGAACCAAGACATCAAAAAAGCCATAATCTTTTGCATGGAACAAAGAGCCAAAGGGGAACTTTCAAAGTTATCTTAAAATTTTAAAATACACAGAACAAAAATATGTCTGAATTCCAACAATGTCAGAGAAGTTCCATCCCTGAATAACATGAAAGTCCAAACACAATGAAAAGATGGTCTGAACAGCTTACAGGGAATAGAGCAGAGCAGCATATTCCATCTGCAATGCCTGCACATAGTGAACACTTACTCAACAGAATTAAGCCTCAATATGCACCAATATTCCTCCTCTATGACCATCCCAATGACACTGCAGTATATCTTGCTTTACTGCCCAAACCTTAAAGACATTAGTTTGCAACTTCTTCTATCAAATTCTGACATCTCCAACATTCTGTACAGCAGAACTAACTAATGGTCTTCTGCACATGGTATTGAACTTAGGGACTAGAGCCCGAATGTTTCTCAGCTTGATCTGTTTTGACTTATGTGTTGTTTACAATGGAATTAATAGATTTGCGCAGACATGTTAGCACCTGCCTGGTCAATGCTAATGAAATGTCTGACAATGCACCTGGCCCCTGTCTGACGTAAGCTTATGGCTGCCATGCTTGCAGCAGGTGGAAGAATCTAGACTCTAATGTGATTGTGTGGGTTGTCTATGGCAGGCAGAGCTCTTACTTCGTGCTGATACACTCAAAACAGGACTGCCACTCACTTTTCATGCAATTCTTTAATCTTCTGCAGCATTGAAGGAATTTGCGAGGACTGTTTCTCTGTCTGAAACCTCTACTTTTAAAGAGGTCATTCATGTTAAGATCTATACATAAAGCTATCTCTTAACCAACAGAGAAATAAAAGTTTCTCTTAAACAATAAAGAAACACAAATTAATTACCTAATTACATGAATACAGGCAGACTTGCCAGTCCCTGAATATGCCCAGGCAGAGATAAGGTATATATAAAACTCATTACCTAATCTAATTCCGGTCATATTAGTCATCCAAATACATCTTCCTCAATGTCAGAAACTGACTGTAAGTACGAACGTTAAAACAACCTGCTTCAAATGCTTTTGTTTATCCAAAGAAGATGTGATTGGATTGGAATCAGGTAAGACAAAGCACACTGTATCATTTGTGATGCTTGTTGTTTGTTTGGGCAAGTGCCCCCCCACCCCCTTTTTCCTCTGCTCTACGCGACGATTCTGGATCGCCGCTCCGGTCCTCCACGATTTGAGAATGTTGCAGTTAGTAGTGGCTGACCTTGTTTGTTTTTTTTCTCTCTTTTAACTAGGGTGGTAGTACGTTGCGCGCCCCTCCCGCCCGCTAGTATTGAGACTGTCTAGTATCAAGGTCAGCTCGACCATATAGTGCTTTGAGTAAATGCATTATTAGCCTTCCCGAAGGTTCGGGTAGGATGCTTTGATTAAACGCAGTAATAGCCTTCCCGAAGGTTCGGGTGGGGCTGCGTTCGGCATGTTTTGATTCTAATTAGACTAGAAGTTGCTGTTCGTACCTTCTAGACTAGCATGTTTGTTTGGGCGCATCATATGATGATGACGTCATTTATTCCAGAATTTCTACTGAAATTATTATAAAAGGCACGAGAGTGAGAGAGTAAGAGAGAGTTGCCTGTTATGGTCTGTGCATAGTGAATTATTTGCTGGTTACACCTTGTTACCAATAAAGAAGTATTCTGTTTCCTGCACAGCAGACTTGGTTTATGTAGCAACGTCAGTGGCGTTTCTAAGGGGAAGCTATTGTATTCATTTCCTCTTCACTACATGCCAATACTGATCGACGCTTGCTCGCTACACACACTCTCAGAAATCCCTTGATATCATTAGAGTGCCCCATAGGATTTTGCAGCTGAGATGTCTTGCTTTCAATCATCATTCAGACTGCCTTGCCACATTTATGTAGACAATGTTTCTGCAAAGTTGACTTGCGTAATCCACACACTGCCCATACATCTTTTTTTTTTTAAGTTCACTGGGAGTATGAATGCAAGGGAACATAATTTAATGGCTTGCTTGACACATGAAACCAGGTTCACTTAATTCAGTTTCACTTAGACCTGAATTTCCAAAGACGGATTTATGATTTTAAACAGCAGCAGTACATGTAACTGTGTAGCTCGTCCATATTTAATCACAGTAATCTTCACTGCAGAGTGAAATTTGGACAAAATCACTTCCTTTCAATCTTGCTGTAACTTTCTATAAGCCCTGAAAAAAGGCCATTTTAGATGGGATAAGATTGAATTTGAGAAATGGTAACCCAGAGAAGGACTAATTCAAAATACAAAATCGCCTTGTTCCTGTCCCCCACATCATCTGTCCTGTGCTGCTGGGAATGAAGAGTGACAACTACCAATATGTGGGAGTTGCTTCGGTGACGACGCTCTGGGACCGCTAGTCCGAATCTCCCAAAAGAGTGGTATCTGCGGGATGAGGAAGACTACAACCAGTGTCCGAGCCGGGGGGCCTGGCCGATGGCAAGGCCTGGCCCAAGATCTCCTCACATACCTCCACGAGGTGGCAACTGGAAATGATAAGCTTTCCTGGTTAGTGTTACCGGACGTGATCGGCAAAATGTGTTGGGGCTCTATGCCACAGATACAGGCCAATCGGCCCTCGGGGCAACGTATCTAGGTCCTCGCAGATGGCCGAAGGGTCTAGCTTGACCAATCTGCGGTCGGAATCGAGTCTACCGTCTCGCCATCATGGGCGGGGGGGGACATAGGGACAACGACACAATTGAGGCATGTGTTTCGAACGCTTAGGGCCATACATGCCCGACAGTGTAATGACCGTGCCAGTCATTGATGGGCTCGTGCAGGGGAGGTACGAACCATCACACCCTTTCCTATCTGGTGGGCGAGCTCTACCCCAAGTGGTCCGACTGCCATAGACAGGAGGACCACCGTCTCTCAAAGGGTATCTCACAACAGTCCAAAGCAAGTTGAGTGCCCAGCGTAAGAGTGGCCAGACCCCGGAGGCAGGGGTGAGCTGAAGGGACACCAGCCTGGGCTGCCCTGGGGATGCGGAATAGGGAGGATGTTCATCTAGAGAGCATTCGCCACCCCGCTGTCTTGCAATAGCAAACCGGTCCGGGATCCTTATCTTTTTTCTTTACCCAGTGGACCGATCGAGTCACAACTACCGCATGCAGGCCCTATATCATTGGTAAAGATACTCCTGGTGATCGGGTGGCACTAGTAGTACGTCATGGATTCCTTTGTAATTTCAGCTTTGAGATCGTGCTCGCTCGCAGCCGTGGGCCCTGTGGGAGAACGGGGGCGGTCCGCAGAGCCACCAACTCGAGGGCGGGAGGCCCTCCACCCCCCCAAGTTTGAACGCAGACTACCCCCGTGGAGTGGCGAGTCGGGGTAGCCAGCTAGGACCTCATTGCACCCAGAGGCCCAAAAGTAGGCCCAGTCATTGGCCTGCCGGCAACGGTGATCCTAAGCGGGGATAAGCTACCACTCCACACCCCCCATCTCACTTCGGTCCGGAGGATACCACCAGCCCGGCCCCAAAGGAGTTCATCTCATGCCGCTTTGCAACTCCCGGGTTCCCCCTCCTGAGTTCTTTGGAGGGGTGACTTGGCTAACTCGGTAGGCTGTGGGATTTTTTCCCCTCGTATATGCTTAGAACCAATATGTGTGGATAATTTCAGACAGAGAGATACAAACTTTCTGAGTAAATAATGCATGTAGATAGCTTACACAACTTTTATTTGTTTCTCAGTCTTATTTCAGACAAGTCCTTTGATCATGGTTTCAATATCCTCTGCCACCTTACACATGTCTTAATTCATTAAAGCCTGTTATGGCCTCCATTTACTCAACAGCAGTTTAGTTCTAGCCACAAGTATTTTGCATTGCTTTTTTTTTACCATTTTTAAGCCTAGAAAAGTGTTGCTTGTATAGTATGATCTTCATGCAACTTTTAAAGCACAGGGATAGCTAATTGCTTCACAGCCTGAAAAATCCAGTATTTTTTCATAAATTTCAACTCCTTGAGCGCTTCCACGAAATCGTAGCTTGAAAGTCACGATTTTCACACCATAACTGGTCATCCATTCGGTGCTGGAATGAGGCGTGACGTAAAATGCGAGAGGCAGGCTAGTAGTCCTTATGCAAAGAGAATTATCCACATGCAATAACTTTCATTGGCTCTGAATGTTATGCCTTTTTTTTCATTTATCATCATTAATGTTTGCAGCGCCTTTGTATTGTTGTCTGCTGTGTGGTTTAGTGAGCTCTCACTGGCCTAAGATTCTGACAATATAAAATTATCATTTGCTTGAGAAGCACTTTCCGATTATTTAGACGCCGCCATAGCCGAGTTCTCTATGCTTAGGAGTGGTGCTAGTTGTGTCACTAGCCATAAATTAATCAAAAGGCTTTCAAAGGCAGGTCAAAAAGGAGGCACATCGACATAAAAATTATTTTGACTTTTTTTTGGGGTCAGAGATGACCACGGAAGCATTTTATAGAATACCCTTGAAACTTTTGTAGTTTTGAAAGAATCTGGTCAGTCTTCGCTATCAGTCAGGGGAATGAGGCAGATCCTAGTATGGGTTGAGTGGGCACAATTTCAGGGATGGAGAGAGGGGGAGAGAGAGAGAGAGAGAAATAAGACAAGGAGCAACAGGGTGGTGGGATAAGAATCTAGGAGAAAGCAGGGGGTAAGAACAAAAAAAAACAACTAGATGTTAACGGAGAGAGAGAGCAGCCAAGATGCATTTGTTCCTTGAGTCACTGATCATTACCCGCCTTCTCGCTTTTATTCCTTAGCAACTCAGGCTGTCTTACTGCTTCTTATCCCTCTCCCTCTCTCTCTCTCTCTCTCAACCCCAAAGATATAACGTCTTTGCTTCACCCCTGTAACTGTGCCCACCCATCTATCCCCTTCCCCATCTCATCCCTGTTGCTGTGCTCATATAGTAGACCAATAAGAGCTCAGTAAATAATACAGGAAAAAAAAGGCACAGACAACCAAACACAGGCTATGCATACATTAATAAAGCAACTCACTCAGTGCTCAGACTGATGCTTCTTTTATTATTTATCCTGCCTTTTCTAAGATTACAGCATTGCAATCAAGATCGGGCACTTGTTCACTGTCTTCAACAAAAGCGGCATAAAATTTAGCACCAAGGAAAGTTATTGCATGTGAATAATTCTCTTCACATTAGGACGCTAGCTGGCCTCTCGCTTTTGACGTTACGCATCATTCCTCTTTTGAACGGATGACCAGTTATGGCAGCCCACATGGTGTGAAAATCCTGACATTCAAGCTGCATTTTCTCAGAAGCGCTAGGGTGAAGAAAACGTTCAAGGGGGTGAAAATGTTTGAAAAATATTTTGAATTTTTTAGGCTGTGAAGCAGATAGCTACACCTGTTCCTTTCAAACAAGCATGATGGATGACTTCAGATTTTATCTCAAGACAAATGTAAATGGACCCCAGATTTGATCTCAAAACAGGTGTAAATAGACCCCAGAATTGGCACTTGCATCAGCCTGGTCTCTGCATACTGTGTCACTGACTGCATCATTATTGATCGATTCTTTGTCCCTATGCTCTTATCTGCTATCCTCGTCCTTTAACTTTAACCTTCTCAGTCATGTTGTAATACAAGAAACATATTGCCCAGCTTCTTACTACACCAAGGCCTGGTGCCTGCTCACTGCCCAATGTGTCCTTCCCACACAGCAACATTTTTTGTGATTCGACACCATGAGGGAGAAAGGCGGTGACAATTTTGCTTCTGTCTTTTTACTTATCAGTTCAAATTAAAGAAAACAATGGTGTGTGACTTTGAATAATAGGGATACTTTTAAAGCAGAAAAAACACAACTTTGTTTTCTGACAAAATAAAAGAAAATCAAATAATCTGAGATTGAATTGGGTGGACTAAATAAACTGTACACTAATGCAAATTTGCATACATCTCAGTTCATATTCCAAAAGAGATACCTAATTACAGTGGAACCCGCTTAAGGTATGAAGATGCCAATAGCACCTGGCATAAAAATATGCAATTTTAAATAGTTCCTATAAAATCAGAATATTGGCCATGGGGAGGGGGGAAGGGGTTGGATTTTAATTTCCAAGGCTTAGATGGGTGCAAATATATGTGTAGACTCAGAATAGGTGAGGTTTAGTCACTCAAGTATAAAATTTGTGATTGTTGCTAGGGGGGTAAGGTTACCCTGTTTACTGAGTGAAAAGGCCTAAAATATTAGGGTGTCTGCTTCACTGCCTAAGTTCTCAAAATCTAACTGGTTCAGGTGCATTTTTCTTTGTGTCAAAATTTGGAGGAAGAGCTAAACTACATATTTGGAAAGTATTTTGAAACGGCACCCCAGGATAAGTTAATGAGAGGTGTAAAACCTAATATAGCCAACAGTGAAAAATACATTGGCATCTTCATACCTTAAGCGGGACACGCGCAAGCGGGGCGCCCGCTTAAGTGAGACGAATGCCTGGGGAACGGAATTTTTGCCATTTAAATCTAAACATGTGAGCGGGACGGCAACCCGCTTAAGCGAGACAACTTGGAGCCAGATCACCGTAATATACACTGTAATAATATACACGCTGTTTTTGACAGGAATGCTGTAAATTGTCACTATCTCAGTGCTTGTTTACCTTTGCCCATCAGCTGAAAATCTGAGAGCTACAAAGAAGCCTGTACTGACGGTCCTGATTACCCCTTCCTTACGTTACGTGAGAAGTGATTGACACTGCCTCCCCATAGCCTTCTGTCAGGCAGTTGACCCTTTGGCGCACGCATGGACGAATCAGAGGGGACATCCTAGCCACTGGTCATTTAACCCGCGCAAGCATCAACGGATCAAGACTAATTAAACCCCGCCCCCTGTCAGCCACACTTTATCCTTTCTTCAGCCTGGGCAATGATTGACACTTACGAGCGTTACCTGCACTACTGCACAACACTCGGCCGGGGTGTCGTTCACATAGGCATGACCATTATTCGTGCTGCGTAAAGGTTTTTTGACATACGCCGCTCGCGTCACGCTCTGGCCAGATGTGGAGCGAGAAGTGTGACGCTTATCTTTGCTGGTGTTTACGATCATGTAAATTCAATCTCAAATTAGCTTTGATCACTTGAATGGGGGGCGGCGAACATCTTGATTTCAGAGATGTCAGACCTCTCATATTGTCTCCAGTTTTACTTTAACATGTCTTATTTCTTTCCCTCTGATGCAGACATGTCCCGGTCTTTAAAAAAAACTGTTTTTTAATTTTCAAAGAAGAGTGGTGAGAAGGCTTAGGTGCTTCTTTGAAGCCAACCAAAAATTCTGTTCCCCACAAAGAATGACTAATAATACGCTTCGCAAGTCTACTGAAAATCTGGCTCCGTTGTCACACCTCACTAGCAACAAGTAATGATTATCTTGAATAAAACACACAAACTATTTAAGAAATCACTTTACAATGGATAGTCCGTCTAAGCAGGACGCCCGCTTAAGAGGGACGATTCGTCGGGAACGGAGTCGTACCGCTTAAGCGGGTTTCACTGTATACTGAAGTCTATGCCTGTTTACCTTTGTGTCCCTTTCCCTGTCCTCTTCATCATCAGATTTCTTCTCTCCCACTATATCCTCCAGTCCTCTTCTTTTTCCGACTTTGTTTTCAGATCTTTTCACTCCCTGAGCAACCTCTTCCTCTCTGTTCCGCTCCCCAGTTGACTGATTGGTTGAATCCATTCTCAACCTCTTGCTTTCACTGGATGGCAAGGTGGTGGATAACTCTGAAGCAGATTTGCGCTTTTTATTGTCCTGACTTCTCATGCTCTTTCTAGCTGTAAATGAATAAAGGAAATAATGACCAATTTTCTTTTTATTGCTGGATCTGTCTTTTCACATTTACTTTTAACCACTAGGCTATGTATGATGCATAAGTACATATTGCTCTGTTAAGAACAAATCACAGACATACCGGTACATCCCAAAGGTACAGTTCCCAGGCACCTATAAGGTATAGACTGTAAAAAAGGCTTGCAAACACTTCCAAAGGCTACCATTATGAGAGAAAGTGTCTTAAACACAGCAAATTCAAATTTAGCACAGTGCTTTCTCCTTGGCCGCACATTTTTTTACTGCTAGCATCAATAGCTCAGGTTCACAGCCCTATTTACTTGGGTCCGTGGGCCTGGTGATCATACTATGTAATGGGAATGGATGAACCATGTGAATCTCAGGAATGTGCCACTGTCTGTCAATAATGAAATTTGCTGGCAGTCACAATGACATAATTGTGAATTATCATCCTTTCAGAAAAGCACTACTTTTGGGAGTTATTACTTGAAATAAACCCACCTGACATATTTTCTCAAGCCACCAACTCTGTATGCAGACTAATGAAACAAAGACAATTAGCTGACACCAATGCTTGAAAAACGTGATGCAGTGGTGAGGTTAAAGGTGGAATATATATAAGCCCTTCAATCTAAATGGAATAATTTGAAACATGCACACATACAGAAGACAACTATAAACTATACATACAGTTATAACTGTGCCCATTTTTTTTTTTTGGATGACTCTCCTGGTTTTTGGCACCTATTAATAGGCCAAATCTTTCCTTTGTACAGATCATGTCTGTCTTCTCTAATGAGAAAACCTAAACATAATTATAGGTTCTCTATCGATCTAAAAGCCAATCTTTCACTCTTCCCCAGCCATGCTATAATGGCTTGCTCTCTCTCTACTCAGTCTTATTTTCCCTTTTATCACTGCCATAATGAACACACGTCTATTAAATAATAAATACAATACAATACAATACAATACAATACAATACAATACAATACAATACGAGCTATTTCAGTACATGAGGAAAAAGTCCACGGTAAAGGCTGGTAATGCAGCCATACATGTAATATCACCCTCCCTACCTGCCCTTGTTCAGAGTTTTCCCAACAAGCCTTTGATACAGCCCTGCAGTGTTCCCCACACCTATCAACTAAGCACTAGTGGTGGCCCACCTGAGGTGTTTAGTTGATAGGTGGGGAACACTGCAGGGCTAAAGGCTTGTTGGGAAAACTCAGACCTAGGGCAGGTAGGGCGGGTGATAATACATATACGGCTGCATTACCAGCCTTTACCGTGGACTTTCTTTCCTCATGTATTGAAAAAACTAAAAGATCGAGCTTTAATTGATCCATACGAACCGGGCCACTAAAAGATTGAGCCGAGTCGATTTTTCAACATGACGGATATTTTGGTGGCCCGGTTCGTAAGGATCAATTAAAGCTCGATCTTTTAAATCTAGCTTTTTCAGTACAGGAGGGAAAGAAAGTCTGCGGTAAAGGCTGGTAATGCAGCCATAAGATCGACTAAAGAATGATTATAACGGCTCGCAGTTGCACTAGCGATCTGTTTATACAATGTCATCATAAATTACCTTCCTCGTGGATGGGTCTTTCTAGTCTCAACATTTTTGCGTGCTCCTCTATAGTATTCTCCACCCCTACCGCTACCGCCCTCCCTCCCTTAGTTTCACAGTTCTTAGCAAGGCGGAGAATGTAAACATTGTTTTGCGCTTGTCTGGTGGAATTCAGGTAGATCAAAGAATGTGTCATGTGGATGAACAGTCGATCCCGACGGTGCCATCCTACTCCTTATTGTCTGCTGGGCTACTGCGAGGTGGCCAATGAAAGAGACTACGGAGATTAAACATTTTGTGCGCTACAACACCGTCAAATGCGAGTCTGTCCTGAGTCTGGCAATGAGAAAGCGTCAATGCACGACATCAAACCACAACATCAAAGAAATTTAACCCCATTACCAAAAATATGGCCGAAATTACCTTCTCCGCTTCGCCCACTTTTTCCGTGATCCCAAGGAAGGGCAATAAAGCGGAGTTGACTATATTAGGACATGGTCAAAACTGGCCTAATAAAATCTGGGGACTAGATCAGAGGGACAGGTATCTGACTTTGAAAGGAATTAGTGAAATATTTCAGGCAATGACTCTCCCCTTCTTCCCATTAAAGCACAGCGTAAAGGCAGACTGTCTTATATGACTTTTGAAAAAATAAAAATAATGACACAGCCAGTTAAGATGGAAGGTTTTAAGTAGGCACTTTACTGAGCGGCGAAGCCGCAGGGCTGAATTGGCCGCTCGCGCGCCCATGGGGTTTTGAAGACAGTGACGCTACGGGCGAGTAGACACTGGTTGGGAAACTTGCGTATTTAGTATCGTTTTCTTTGTTTCGGCCTACTTCCGATACATGTTTTTGACAACATCCTGGGCTTCAAAATGAGACAATTTCGATTGAAAATTGGGTAAGTTTGAGTTGTGGCTGCACATGGTGGTATGATCATATTTTCTCAGATCTTTCCATATATGTTTATTAGCCTTTCATGCTTCATATTTGCCTAAACTCATTGGCATGCAACTTCTCCACGCCAAGCTATTGAATGCCCAAAGTGACAGGGGTAACCGCCATAGACGCAATATTGGGCTTCCCGGGCCGGCTGCTTGACTAGCTCCCTTGGCCTCATTGTGGAGAGGCTTAGATCGGGATTTTATTTAATAAAAAGAAGCTCAGAATGCCTCTTGAATCACTGAAACTTAGTTTTATGAACACATTTTAATATCTTCATGTCATGTCAAGGGGTTACATGTATTAATGAATTAGATCTAGATCTGGATCCAAGCCATATTATTAAATGGACCACTCGCAAGCATTGAGCACTCATAACTGTTGACACTGGAAACTAGGCCTGGATGTCTAGGCTATGAATACCGTCTTAATCTTAGTGTATTTTTGTTTTGGTATGTAATTATTGATTGTATTTATATTCAAAGAATTCTACTATGAATGTCATGGGCTAAAAAATTACCCTGGACCTCTCCCTCCTCCTCTTCACACCTAATTTTTCAAACATCACCTACTTTCCGAATAAGTTTGTTTTTTGTACTTCTGTCTAATAATGACATGGGTAAAGGTTATACTTCCCTTACCCCTTCCTCCTTTTTAGGGCTTGTTTATCCCTCTCAGGGAATTATTTCTGAATTTTTGCATTTCAGATCTACCCATGAAGACTGACGCATTTTTATATCATGAAGACTGCTAAAGATGTGAGAGATTTTATTGCTGCCACTGCCAGAAATAGATCAAAATGTACAAATGCCACAGCCCTTCATTTGATTTTAGACAATTCATCTCAGAAGAAGAGCAAGAAAAACATCATTCTATTCAAGGGAATTGCGAAGTCAATAATAGCTGAATTCTCCAATGAAGTAGAAACTGTGTCGCTATCAAAGATCTAGATCTAGATTTTTGTGCTTTTGGAGTGTTTATCATCATATTAAAGGTCTTAAAAGTGTTTGGAACATAATTAAAACAAATGTGCTTAATACGACGAACATTTTGATGTATGATTTATTTTATTAAAATTGGTCAAGTGAAAAATATGACGTTTTTAGGACAGAAGATTACTTGACGGTCACGAAATTCCTGCCATCAGTGTTATTTTTACCCCAAAATTAATTACTTAAAAAATTCATAACTTTTGAACCAAAAGACATATCTCTGAAATTCAAAGTGTTTAGTGATCAGTAGCACATGCTGCTTTTATTCAGCATATTTGAAATGATATATGAGATGTATGAAATTTTCAGTAAAGTGCCTATTTTAAGTGTAGTTTTTATCTGGCCTTGAAAATGAACCTTCTGGGTGATGCTCCAAGTCAAGACGAAAGTGGGTTTGACAGGAGGAGGAAAACCTCGAAGGAAATGTAACGGTTGTATGCAATGCTCACAGAAAAAGATCAACTCTAAAGGGAGAAACAAACTTACAAAATATAAAAAATAAGCTTAAATTTCTGAGTCATTCCTTTGAAATCCTAGAGAAATTTCGGTTCATAACGTGGTTTGAGTTCGCCCACTCCTTATAATGCTCCGAAAGCCTTAT
>JAWQUT010000096.1:1578026-1610390 GCA_033807755.1 Ellobium chinense
AGGCGGAGAATGTAAATTCTAAAGGCTGCGCTTTCCCATGAGCGACGGAGTTGACTGAACTCCATTGTTATGATATCAAAAGAACCGAATGTTGCGATGAGCGACTGCTAAGCCGACATTGGGCGAAGTGTATTTAAAGTATCTATGTTTGTGAAATAATATGTAGGAACGATACTTCACGAGAGTATGTACTCAATAAACATTTTCCCTCTGCGTTATACACTAGCTGAAAGTTAATTCATAGCTCGTGTAACGAACAGGCTTGGGACTGTTCACTGCCGCATTAAAAATGTTTACTGAGCAGAACCAGCACTTGTAAAATCAGGAGAACTGAAGCTTAAAGTCCCAAGAGTTATGTTTAAAGTATGAAGATGCTAGAAGTGGGTTTGCTGAGACGATGGTAACATTTTAAAACTCTTCTTTAAAAATTCACGCTGAGAAATTTCTTCGTTCTTGTAGACCTTAATTATATCCTCCCTTTTGTGTTCTCGCTGATTTATCTTTCGGTCGTTTTGTGACTGAGTACTGTGAAGCTGTTTTCATCTTCAGATCACCTTTTCTGAACTCCAGTTCCAATTTGTCCGAAAGACAAAGATGTTTGGATGGGTACTGGTGAAATTGTCTCCAAAATGTTTGTGAAAACTCTCGAATTGTTTGTTGTTCAACCTACTGACTCTTGATTGCACCACAATTCTGGGGGAATTTACAGCCCACTTAAATGTAATTAGACAGTATGTAGTCTGCAAATGTATGGCAGGCATCGCTGGTTGGAGCAGTCTCCATAATTGTAAAAGCAAAACAGTGTTCGACTTCCTTCAGTGGCAATGCTGGCAGTCTAAAAAATAATGTCAGCCATGAACCCTCTTCTTTGTCTTTGTCTTTAAATATGCATGAGAGGCTAAGAGAATGAATGTGACGATACCAGGCTTGTGCTACATGAAACTGACAGGCCAGTATGAAGGCATGAGGAAAGACCACTTTCACAGCTGCTGCATTGCTAACTCCAGATCCAAATGGATGGTGGTGAAACCTGGCTGGATGTTGAAACTGATGCAACCATTTAACAAGTGCTGCAGCATGTTTTCATAAGTCTTTTGTGTTTTGTCTGGAGGAATGAAAACTGCACATGGAACATACATCTCATTTTTGAAGGCGTGAAGGCTATATATCCGATAAAATTGCTTAGGGCATACTTTGAATGTTCTGTCTTCAAAGATGTGTGTAGATGAATACAGGAACTGAAGATGCGACTGTGATGAGAGCATAATGATTTCTGTTTAGGAATTGTTTAGTAAGATGTTTGCAGCACAGGGCTGATCTGATGTCTTGTAAGTTTCGAGGACTTCAAATACTTCTGCACGGCTTTGAGGAATTTTTGGTCTCTGCTTCGCTCGAGCCTTATAGATTGAATTTCGAAGGCTCAGCGTCTGTGAAAGTGAGTTGGTCGAATTCTGCCTTGTTTCATGGGCCTTTCATTCATGTCATCAACAGCTTTTCGTTTAAGAATTCCTCTGGCCTTGTTCCGCTGACGAAGATTTTCAGGCTCTTTCTCGTGATTGTGTGAAGAAGGAACTGTGTGTAGATGTGTCTTGGATTTGTCAGTTGAGCATCTTGAGGGACACGTCCGTGTACAGCATCGCCACATACTTGTTGTTTGCGTGTCTCTGTCGAGCCGACACCTGTATCCGTCCACAATAATTCCAACCTTTCCAAACCTTGTAATGTAGGTCTCCATGATTCATTGATGTTATTACCTGAGCGTAACTAGACCGTCTCTTATGTAGCCTAATTTATAACACTGTTTAATATATCAGATGTATCTAATTTACCCACTACTCAGTTAACTGTTATCATGTTTACACCCTTTAATTTTAAAAGATTATATTTGGCCTGATTCTAAACTTCCACTCAGCTACAAGTATTATTTTAGCAAGTTAGTATGTTTTTAAGAATATTTTCTTTAAAAATATGTTAACACTGCTCTCAAATCAAACCCATTACTTGATTAAGTGTTCTCATGTTTTAAAAAGAATAATTTTTGGCTTGTTAAGTGTTCTCATGTTTTCAATCTTTTTAAAAAATTATTTTTGGCCTATGTTATTTTTAACAAGCCAGTATGATCTTGAGGACTCCTTAAAAAATGTTAACACTCCTCTCAAATCAATCCCACTATCGGTTAAGTGTTCTCATGCTTTAACCATACTCGTACATACATCTTTTTGGTCTGGTTCACAAACTAGTATCGATACTTACCATATTAGGTGGCGACAGAAACATCAAAAGATCTACGGTCGCTCATTAGAACAGTTTAATAGTTGCTCATCGGAACAAATATTTAATTGCAGTCGCTCATCGGAATAACTCTCATTCTAAACTCTTTTAACCTGTGCACTGGTGATCGACTTTAGTTACTTACTCCTGTGATCGGGTCTCATGTGACCCGATCACTCACATAGAGTGATAGAGCCAGTGGTGATCACGTCTTATATGACCTGATAACTCTTTGGAGGAAATGTCGGTCGGGTCTTATAAAATCCAAGTGGGTTGTCTGAGCACACATATTGTTTATTTCTAGCCTTTTAGACTGTTGGGTAAAAATATGGCTGCATCCAGACTAGCAAAGTTTAATGTTATTTTGTCATTTTATGGAGGAAAAAGATTGAGTACTCTTTAGATTGCTTATCATTTATCATACTGTAAGCTCAAATTAATGTAGGTAGGCCCATTTTTTGTTCTCAGTTAACAGTTTATGCCTGGGGTCATCAACCTGGAGGATACTTACAAAAAATGGACTACCAGACTTAAATACACTCCTTGGGGGACTGCAATATGGTGACATATGGACTGGGATACATGGCTTGTGAACTGAGACGCACTGCTCTGATGGAGAAAAAGTCCTCTTCTATTGGGATCATGGACGTCTGAACCCATATATATATATATACTAGATTGTCTCAGGGATATTGTCTTTCATCTGTGCTATTCCACATCTACACTGCCAAGGTGACAAGGATTCAATGTACTGGTCCAGGAAGGACATTAACGTATGCAGACGATATCCGTATATAAAACTGAACCAGATAAGCAGGAGATGGTCACACGCATTCACGAAACAATGCAAGCCATCGCTTAGTAGGATGATGAATCCAGTCCACACACAAAGACAACCCATACAAGGTCAGCATGTTGTGGTGCTCTTTAAATAAACACATAGTCTTGGCTGATCTCTCCGTCATCACCTTCCAGGGACATAACATAGAATATGCAACAGAATTAAATATGTCGGGGTGGCCTTTGATTGCAGCAAGTTTGTATAGGCACTATGGGGAGCGAATAATTCAGAAAGGCAAGCAAGGTATGGCAACGCTAAAATCAATAGCAGCTGTGAACCTGGAAGACAACTGGCTCTTCTGAACCATCAGTTGGTATTAGCATTGGTCAGTTTTGGGCTTGGATTCCTCACACTGTCACCACCGCAGTGTAATCGACTGGAATATATCCAGAATGAAGATACGAACATCGTTTTGAATGCATTAGAGAAACCTTTATTGCGACAATGAGACACATACCTGGACTCATGTCAATAAAATCTAGACACGCTTGCCAAGATCAAGGCTAATTGTGAGTAGTGGAAGACAAGAGACATCCACTACATGAAAGCACTGCTGACATCAACAGCACAAGATTTAAGAGATGATGTCATGGATGTCACAAGTAGAAAAATACTACTGCTCTTTTCACCTCAGCGAAATACTTGGTCAAGGGAGAGGATTAGATCAACTCTTGATAGCGCATGACTGACTTCAAGGAAGTAATCATCATCCTTGGCAGGGAATGCAGGTAGTGATTCCCTGGGTGAGTTAACCTCCAGAGTAAGCAACTCATTACCGACAACCCGAGTGAAGATGATGCTGTTGTGTTCACTGATGGGTCTGTGCTGCGTGGCAAGAAATCAGGATAGGGCTTCTCAGTGAGCAACAGGGTCATCACCCAGTAGAGTGGAGAGTAAGCAATGACTTCTTCCAAAATGAGAATGAAGGTGGAGGCAGTCACCGCAGCTGTTCCCTGGCACCATAGAAGCAAAGGCAGTCATTGTGACAGACTCACAGTCCATGCTTCTATAGGTCCTAAACGGATGGTTGCAGCATGAGTGGATCTGCTGACCTCCAGGTTTCTGACCTCCAGGTTTCATGGAACTACGAGGCTATTTTGTCCAGGACATACTGGGGTCCATGATAATGAAAGAACTAATTGACTAGCGGCTGATGCTCCTGTGGTGGGGACATTACGGATGGATAAGGCAGACATACTGTAGTAAACTCACTGAATAAGCGTCTATTATCCGCAGACATCTCAATCAATGAGGCTGTGGCTCTCAGACTAGACTGCAAGAGCGTATGATTACAAAAGGGCCAGGTCAAAAGAAACTGCTACAGTGAGAAGGGGATAGGATGGTACACGCAGGGTGACCGACACCTTTGACATGTACATCATAAGTCGTTTGCTGCAGAGGACTGAGCACGTATGGGTCTGCCCAGAGTGCAAAGATGTCAGTTCCTCAACTCAGTAACCAGTTCACGCCTCCTATCAATACCATGATAGTTAACATGTAGCCTAAATGAGCTTGGGACTATACATCCAAACCTAGTATTTTAATACTTTTATTATGTACGATTTATCTGAGGGTTTTGAGATCCCCAGTCCTTATTCGTTTGGGTGAGTTCAAGTGGTCTGATGGGTATACATTTGCTGTAATAGATCCATGATCATACATTAATTATGTTGCTGGAGGACTCACAACACATAACTTTAAACCCTAAAATCCGTTGAACCTAATGGCATTTAAAAGAATGAATAAGATACTGGTTTACAAACATCTCTTTAAGTGGCAAATTTTCTATTACAGTATCTCATCTTCGTTTACTTTGAACTCTGTGTACTGACCATAAAATGATTTCGTCCTCACCGTCAATTCCATCAATGACTTTCCTAATAACTGTTAAAATGTTTTCTCTTCTGCCATCACCCTCTATTGTGCGAATCAAAACTTCGGTCCCAACAACTCTGACAGGACAAGAAGCAGCTAATCCTGGTGTTGTTAAGTAGCACATTAACAATACGGATTAAAATCCAAATTAATATTACAACCCCTGAAGTAAAAATAATAATGGAAGCCCTCCCCTACATTTCATAATAGTCAGAGGTATGGAATTAAACTACTTCAGCAGCAACAAAAAGAAAAAAATCAACCACCAATGATTCTTAAAAGACCCGATTTCCAATAAGGGGGGGTTGTGGTCAGAAAGTGGTGGTCACCCATTTACCAATGGGTGGAATTTATTGATTTTTTGTAGATCATGAGAAAAATAATTTTTAAGGAAAAGTCACGAAATTTCAGATCCAAAATTGGACTTTCAACAGAATTACACCTATTTGAAGATGTCCCCGGGTCGTACAAGACCCGATCACCACCGCACAGGTTAAAGGAACAGGGGTAGCTTTCTGCTTCACAGCCTATAAAATCCACAATATTTTTGCATAAATTTTCACCCCGTGCGCGTCTGAGAAAATACAGCTTGAAAGTCGGGATGTTCACACCGCGCGGGTCAGCATAACTAGTCGTCCTGTCAGTGTTAACATTAACATTAACAGTTGTATGCTTAAATAACCTTGTTGTTAGGTTCTTCGACAGCAAAACAATTCAACTGATTTGACCTTGGCAACACTGAACAATAAACAAAAACAAAAAAAAAAACCATTGGTATTTTTGTAAACAAATATATGTTTTCAATACCCCTTTAAGAATGTCGATGGTGCAAACTTATGAATGCGGAAACAAATATCGTTAGGTCAACTAAATTCATTGAGTTGATAGACCTATGACTCAGGGTGTTGATCACTGTAATTTGAAAAGTATAACACTATGGATGACATTGGTATTGTTTTTTTCTGTGTCAACCTGTACATGTCTGTCAAGAATACCGGCAGAAAGACAATAAGCAATGATTAATGTCATAATTCACAATGCTTTTGAACCTGGTAATTTTCATTTGTCTCTTCATGGAAATTTCTTTCTCAGAGACATGACTGTGAACTGCCTAATGCGTCAAAAAAATTTATATTGGAGAGTCTCAGCTTTGTGTTTCTGATAATCTAATGTGAATATCAGCCCATCCTTAAGCACTTCATAAGTCAGCCGCCAGTCGCAATTCCTGATATGACTGAATGGAAACAGCCCTTGACTGAAGAAACAATGCCAGCCAACGAAAAATGCCTATCTTGTCTATTAGCCTGTAGTCATGCTTTCTTGCCTAAGATCAAATAAGTTTTCTGTGATGATTACAATGAAGAGGAAGACGCAGAATTTCGAGCACAAACGAAGATGTGAATGAAAATGATAGTGATATTGACGAGAAATGGTGTTGAAAGCGATGAAGACCAGAACTATCACGACGACTATAAGTGGATGATGAAGCATCCACTTATAGTCAATGACATAATACACGAAATAATTACTTACTGCAGATACCCAAATGCTTTCTTTAGCTCCTCCATAATGAAATCAACTGATATGAAAGGGATGTCAATTTTTTATCGCACCCATATTATGATTTTCCTCTTTTTGTGGTTATAAAATTTTCATGGGTACTTCCATGCCTCACTACAGTTGTACAAGAAGATATGTGTTTTTACTATATAAAAAGTTGGGGGCTCTGTATGCCCCACGAAAGCCGTAGCGCAGGTTTTCCGTTTTCTGTTATATCATAAGTATGGGGCACTGTATGCCCCACGAACGACTTAATAGGAAGTTTTTATCGACAGCCGGTGAAGGTTAAAGGAACAGGGGTAAAATTCCACATTTTTTTTTCATAAACAGGATCTCTTCTTTTCTGCTAGTCTACCCCCAACAACATCACATCACACCACAACTGTCACACAATCATTATCACTAATATCACCACTACCACCACCAACAACCACATCACCACACAATACACCATCATCACACCACTAATACCACCGCCAGCATCACTTTCATCACGTTCACCACTCTGTAAAGACCATCACTGCTGCCACCATGATAATAGAAGTAAGGAGTGAGCAGACGCAAACAGATGCTCACACAAGGTAGGGTTTCCACCTTGTACTACAACCATGATAATAATTAATACACCACCATCATTACTATCTTATCCAAACAAAAAAATAAAATCACAACCACAACACAATAATCACTATCACTATAACTGCCACCATCCACAACATTGCTATCAGCAGTCTGCGCACTGTGTTCGGGCACCTCACACTTATAATGTATTGTAGTTTATAGATTATTAGAATTCCAGAAACTCTGGGGATGGAGGATGGGTTAGCCGCGCTTTAGTCAATGTTGGAGGCAGGCCTGCTGAGATAACAGGCTCTTTGTAAAGAGATATTAGACAGACTTTGTGTAAAAACTTTTGTGCCATTTTTGACAAATTAAAGCAAAAAGTTTAGTTACCACAAACTCGATGAGAATGGACAGGGCAGAGGTAAAAACACTGGGCTTGCGATGCCCAGATTTTCCAGTGAGCAAAGTGTGAATTCACTACACACTAGTTCTATGACAAAACAGATCATAGTAAATCATGAGTATAAGTAAGAGACAATCTCTGTTCTTGTCACAAAAAAAAAAGGGATAAAAATACATTTGAGAACATTAATGTGTTAGGGACGATTGGTTGAGACAGCGGTGGTAGTGGGAGTGTGTAGATGCAGTCTGATATTTCTGAGATCTGCATATAATCCACCATATTATCACTACACTAACAGTTATAGTTATAGTATCTTCTTCTAGTACTAGTAGGCCTATCTCGTTTTGAGTATCTTCATGGATCAGAGAAACCCAACAGGACAGTTAGTATGCAAAATGTTTAGCTGCTTAGTCTAAACAAGTTTAGGAGATTCTAGTAAATAGTTCTGGGAGTACATCAGGACATCATCAAGATCAGAACTTGTTTCTGAGCTAGTCTTTGTTCTCATCATCAGATTTCCTTTTTTTTTTTAATCAAATTTTTTCACTTATGCTAGTAGTGTCTGTAAGTATCTTCACAGATGCATTCAGGAGGATGAGCCACACAAATAGGCATGATTATCATACGTCTTGATTTCTAGTCTCCCTTTACAAAGCCCATCCTTGCAGTAACACCAAAGACACACAAGAATCAGGCCTGCCGCATAATAATGACTGGCAGTAATATCACCTCCTGTGAGGCTCTGTCAGGTCCAGTTTATAAAAAGATTTAAACCAAGGGTACAAATAAAAAGATAAAAGTAATCCAGGCCATGTGAGATTGTTCTAAGTATGAAAACAACAAAATCAAACACTAATAGCTGTGATGCTTACCTGTCTTTCGTTTATAGAAGCCACCTGGTGTTTTTTCTGGTGTTGCTGTGATATTATCTGTCACAGGGGGTGAGTTAGGTGTGGTTTGCAGGTTCATTGGAGGACAGGAGACACTTGGGGTTGTAGGAAGTTCATTTCCTGTGTGAACATCATCTCCCTTTGAAGTTTCAATTTCCTGAAACATAATTACCGAAAGAAAATAATATCATTAATCCGTGCAGCAGTGATCGGGTCTTAAACGACCCGGGGTCATCTTCAAATAACTGTAATTCTGTTAAAAATCACTTTTCGGATCTGAAATTTTGTGACCTTTCCTATAAATCATTTTTCTCATGATCTACAAAACATAAATCAATTTCACCCTTATGAGTGACCACCACTTTCTGACCACAACCCCCCCCCCCCCCCCCCCCCCCCCCCCCANCCCCTTATTGGTGGTCGGGTCACTTTTAAGAGCCATTGGTGGTTGGGATTTTCTTCTTGTTGCTGCTAAAATAGTTTAATAGCAAATACAGAAAATTCCATATATATCTCTGATTATTATGGGACGTAGGTGAGGGCTTCCATTATTATTTTTACTTAGGGGTTCTAATATTATCTTGGCTTTTAATACACATTATTAATGTGCTACTAAACAATGTCAGGATTCGCGGCTTCTTGTCCAGGCAAAGTTGTTGGTCTCGAAGTTTTAATTTGCACAATGAAGGGTGATGACAGAAGAAAAACTTTTTAACAGTTTATTTGAAAAGTCATAGATGAAATCGAAGGTGAGGAAAAAACCATAATCATTTTACGGCCATGACACAGAGTTCGAAGTAAACGAAGATGAGAGACCGTAATAGAAGATTTGCCACTTAAAGAGGTATTTGTGAACCAGGTAAGGACCACTATAGTTTCAGTATCTTGTTCGTTCTTATAAATGCCATAAGGTTCAAGGGATTTAAGGGTTTAAGTTATGTGTTAGTTAAGTGTTGCGTTGTCCTCCAGCAACATAATGTATGATCGATCATAGATCTGCTACAAAAAATGTAAACCCATCAAACTACTCAAACCTCACTCACATGAATAAGGACTAGGGATCTTAAAACTCTCAGATTAATCATACATGATAAATGTATTCGAATACTAGGTTCAGGCTAAAAGTCCCAAGTTCATTTAGGCTACATACTAACTGTCATCGTATTGATAGGAGTTGTAAACTGGTTACTAAGTTGCAGAACTGACATCTTTGCACCCTGGGCAAACCCATATGTGCTCAGTACCTGACAGCAAACGACTTATGGTGTAGATGCCATTGCCAATGGTGCTGGTCTCCCTGTGTGAACCCTCCTGTCCCTTCCTCACTTTTGACCTGGTCCTCTTGCAGTCTAAGGGCCACAACCTTCTTGATTGATGTGTCTGTCGGTAATAGGCGATCTTTCAGTGACTTTACTATGTCTGCTTTACCCATCCATAATGTCCCTACCACAAGGGCATCAGCCGCCAGCCAATCAGTTCTTTCATTATCATGGACTTCAGCATCCTGGACAATACACTTGTGGTTCCATAAAACCTGGAGGTCAGCAGATATGAGATAGTCCATCCACTCATGCTGCAACCATCTGTTTAGGGCCTATAGGAGCATGGCTTGTGAATCAGACACAATGACTGCCTTTGCTACTATAGTCCCAGAGAATCACTTTATAGCCACTGCGGTTCCACCTTTTCATTACATGTAGGCCTATAAAAGAAGCTGTTGATTACTCTCCACTCTACTCGGTGATGACCCTGCCGCTCACTGAGAGACCCTATCATGATTTCTTGCCACACAGCAAAGCCCCGTCAGTGAACATGACAGCATTGCCTTCTCTTGAGCTGTCAGCAAGGAGTTGCTTAATCTCAAGGTCGACTCGCCCGGGGAACCACTCTTTGCATTCCCTGCCGAGGATAATGATTACTCTCTGGAAGTCAGTCATGCGCTATCCGGAGTTGACCTAATCCTCTCCCTTGACTAAGTCTTTTGCTGTGGGGACAAGAGCTGTAGTATTTTTCTTCTTGTGCCATCCATGACATGTCTCATGTCTTCCACTACTCACCATTAGCCTTGACCTTGGCAAGCGTGTCTAGATTTTATTGACATGAGTCCCAGTATGTGTTTGATTGTCGCAACAAGGGTTTCTCTAATGCGCCCCAAACGATGTGCATACCTTCATTCTGGATATACTGTATTCCAGTTAATCACACTGTGGTGGAGACAGCGTAAGGATTCCAAGGCCATAACTGACCAACGCTAAGACCAACTGATGGTACAGAAGAGCCATTCCAGGTTCACAGCTGCTATTGATTTCAACGTTGCCATACCTCGCTTGCATCTTTTAATTATTCATTTCCCATTGTGCCTATACAAACAGGCTGCGATCAAAGGCCACCTCGACACATTTAATTCTGTTGCATCTTCTATGTTATGTCCCTGGAATGTGATGTCCGGGAGATGAGCCAAGACTGGTGATTAGTTAAAGAGCACAACACGCTGACCTTCTGTGGGTTGTCATGTGAGCTGGATTCATCACACCACTAAGCAATGGCTTGCATCGTTTCATGAACTTTAAGTTGTGGCTATCTCCTTCCTAATTGGGTCGGTCTTAAACTGTATATGAGAATACTGTCAACAAACATTAGTGTCCACCCTGGACCATTACATTGGATCTTTACAGTTTAATAACCTTGACAGTGTAGATGTAGAATAGCAGAGGTGAAAAAAAATATCCCTGGGGCAATCTTTGACATACATATATGGGTTCAGACATCCATGATTCCAGTAGAAAGTAGAAGGGGGACTTTTCTCTCCATCAGAGCAGCTGCGACCCAGTTCACAAGTCATGTATCCCAGTCCACATGTATTGATACTGCAGTCCTTCAAGGAGAATATATATCTAAGTCTCAAAGTCCACTTTTTTTTTTTTTATTTTGCTCAGATTCAGTCATGCGAATGCGAATGTCTTTATCCAGTCATGGTGCTTAGCTGGATGAATGAGTAGATGGATGATTATCAAGTGAGTGAGTAGAGGCTCGGATATCAGTGGACTTAAATTTAGCTACCTTTGAGTTCATTTCATAGCAGATCTCTGCGAAATCATGTCCTACGTCACAAACTCTTACCAATCTCTGCGTTGTCAGCTGCGGGCGGACCTAATACAATTTAAGTCTATAATATTGCAGATAACGGTACTAACTAGCGTATTTCATAATTATTACTGGTGTGGGGCCCGACACTTTATGGTGTCTGGTATCATAATCATGTCATTAAGTGTTCTTGGAGTCATTCCAATCATTGCCAGTGTTTCGCAGTACCCTTCACAATGCCTCAGGTCATTCTTCGTAACTGGTGCACGAGTGCAAGTCTCATCATCCAGTGCTAATGATGAGTTATTGAAAAATATACTCTCAGCACGATATCAGTGGACTCATTCAGTTACTTTTGAGTGTATTGAGGAATGGACCTCAGTAAGGTGAAGTCATAGCTGGCTCGATAGACTTGTACTAATCTCTGCGTTGTCAGCTGCAGGCGGACCTAATACAATTTAAGTCTGTATTTCATTGCAGCAGACGGAACTAGCGATACTAATAATGATGGCATCTGTTATGATAGTCATGCTTATCCAATTGTTGACATTGGTCCCATTATAAAAACACGAGGGTTTTTCGCTGTACCCTTTCAAAACTACCTCTTTTCACCGGACAATAAATCACTGAGAAATATAATTGTAAAACAAAAAAAATAGATCTAGTTGTGGTGTGGCATTTTGGCGAAGAAAATATGATATTGATGTAACGCCACACTTTCAGTTGGCTTTTAAATCAACACAGGAGTCAAGGCTGAGACTTCTCCACTTTAAAATTCTGCACAATATTTACCTGACTAACATACTGTTACACAAAATGGGAATTAAAGAATCAAATAAATGTGAAATATGCGAAGTACCAGATTTCATTGAGCATGTATTTTTCTACTGCAAAGCTCCGAGGAGCTTCTGGCAGCATGTGTCAAATTATATTTTAGCCTTAACAAATCTAAATGTGAACATAACAGAAACAGTGGCAATGTTTGGTTTACAAAAAATATACTGGGTGAAAATAATAAACTGGTGGCAATACAGTCGAGCACAGAAAACTCAAACACACTAATCTCGAATTCACGGACATGTCGAACGCTGTTATCGGCCCCTGTTAAATGCCTCTATTTTCTTTGTATTATTAACACGATTTTCTCGAACTCTCAATACGCATTTCTCGAACAAATTCATCATCATCTACCCGATCTCAAAGCGGTGAAATGACCGATAAAGCCTTTCTTTGTCTGGCGTTGCTCGTCCCAGTGTTGGTGATAAGGGACAGGTGTGCGGGAATGCCGTGGTAATGGGCAAGGGATCAAGTAATGCTTTGTGTGGCTCTACTGAATCAGCGGGAGGGAGGTGGTGTAGTGATTGAGCATGCAGAGCGACCTGGCGGGTGGTGGATTAGGTCAACACACGCTGCGATAAATTGCATCGAACATGACGCGATGTGCACATAGTGACGTGGCGGGGCGATAGGTAATAGCAGACTGGCAATAGTGCCGCTCCTAATTTCTTTCTTTTCCTCGCATAACGTCGAACACATCAGGATTACACTTACGCACAGAAGTTCGATTTACTCTACCGAAATCAGGTAATTTTCGTCTTCTGTTCACTAAATTCAGATAACTTGGATTATGTCTGTTAAAGAATTTCTTCTCATTTGAATTTCTAAAGTTGTTTGTTTATTTGTTTGTCATAATTTAATGTGAAACATCGGAAACAGGGAAAGGAGGTAATTCTAATTATGTTAAGATCAGAGCAGATTAGTGTCGTGTGGTTATCTCCCCTTACCAGTCCCTCTAGTCCATGGTAATTGTGAAAATATTGCCGTCACGGAAATCTCGAATTACGGAAATCTCGAGCACTTTTTTCGATCCCGGAGAAATTCGAGTGTTCCGTGCTCGACTGTAGTTGACCATATCATACTGATCGCGAAGATGTGCATCAGCAAAGCTAAATATAGTAAATTTGTTAATGTTTTCCAGGTTTTTGAATCTGAAATAATGTTAAGAAAAAAATACATCGATTTTAGATTGCAGTAGACATCTATTGCACCCCTGACTATAAAAGATCAGCACGTAATTGTTGTAAAATATAAATATTTCGGGATTACCACCGATGACAAGCTATCAGGGCATAACCAACTGAATGGAGTTGATAAGAAAGGAAACCAAAGGCTTTACCTTCTGAAGAAATTAAGATCATTTGAAATTCAGAGTAATCTGATTAACTTCATCCAAACTGCAACACTTCAGAGTGTTCTTACATTTGGTGGGGTGAAAACATTACGACACATGACCAAATTAAAATAAATTGTATCATCTATAACTTCCAAATTTGTTCACAACATGTAGTGGCAGATTACTCTCTCAAAAGTCATGTACAGAAAGATACCATAATTCATTTTTACCAGTCTCAGTAAGTGTGCAACAGGACTCCTTGTCTTACACAGTACTATGCACACCAGTGCTCTCTCTTTGTATGTGCGCACGCACACAATTTAGAGTACACACATTTTTTCACTGTAACAAAGTGGCGAATAAAATAGCCGTCAAAGCACAGCCCTCCTTGGTAGGTGCAATGATTGCTATTCCTCAAGATGCTTACAAAAACAATCTCAGTGTAATAAAATTACTTACAGTTGACATCAAACAAGCTTACATGACAATCAAGCGGGAGCTCGACACTCAAGTAGCAACATCTACCGTTGGGAAGTAATGTGTAAATTTCATTATGCTGATTTCATAGACAAGCAACATTTGAACATTTCAGCAAGTATGGCAGAAAGTATAGTTGTTGCTGCTGTTGCTGTTGTAGAAATTGCAGGTATGGAAGTAGCAGCAGTAACATCATTAAGAGCAGCAGTGATAGTAGCAGTGCATAAAGCAGTAGAAGTAATAGTAGTGGTAGTAATAGTTGTTGTGGCAGCAACAGTAATAGCTGTAGAAGCAATAATAAGAGCAGCAACAATAGCAGCAGCAGCATGGATATTGAGTATAGCATGTGTGGTCCCAATGTTCTTCTTTTTGTTTCTGGTTGTTATTTTCATCTACTATGCCCCCGCAGAATTTTGCATTGCTTACTGCGGCTGCAAAATTCGTGATTTTCCGCAAAATATTGCAAAATTTGTAAAATCTGCATGAAAAAGGCATGGCAGGGGAATATTATATGTTTTACACATGTATTTATAGTGAATACTATTAATACCTTTTAAGTACATGACAGTGATTCCCCTTTGCTTCGCGCTTCTTCCGTTCAGTTTAGGTAGGTCTACTGTAGCACAGGATGAGCACGTTGAGTGTTTGATTTCACTCGAAATGGATGCCTTTACCACCAAGAAATGCAGAGAACCCGATGCAAAATGTGGAGTTCCTTCCCCCAGCCAGCAACCTGACAGGAATTCCAGAACTGCACAGTGTGCCTGGGTCGGAAGTTCTGCGCTATAGAAAATATTTAGGACCTGATGCTGTAATAGTGTAAAGCAGGCTCCAACATTAGTGTTGGTCATTGTGCAGTTCTGGAATTCCTTCCAGGAGACTGTGCCATCGCTTGCTAGATGTGCAAAGTGATATATGCTCGCAAGAGTCACTTCGGCCGACATAGAAAGGAGCTTCTCCCTCTACAACCTGGTTCTGTCAGAGAGGAGGAGAAGCTTTAACGAAGACAACTTTTCGGTGCCTGATTTTTTTTGTATTTCAACAACTTAGCTGGAAATCCTTTTTTTTTTTTTTACTTGAATTTGCCATGAAAGGAAATAATGATTTGTTTTATTAAATTTTGAAGGATGTTGTGTGCATGTGAGGTCTTACGTTCTTAAAATAAAGTTTACCACTGAATTTTTAATAATGGGTAGCTGTGGGGACGGAAAAACAAACGCAAAATTTTTGCAAAATCTGCCTTTTTTGGGTTGCAAAATTTGCCTTTTTGGGTGCAAAATTTTGATTTTGTTCTTGCAAAATTCCGCAGGGACAGTCTACTACATACATGCTAATACATATACCGGTACATGCTTAATAAGTGTGGTTTTTTTTCTTCATCCCAGTCTCTCTAAAATGCTAATTTACATGAAAATTTCATTTAAATGGCACCAGCCAACAGGTGGGCCTGTACGTAGTGTTAAAGTACAAAAGCGTTCCCAACCATCCAAAGTCACAGTGACCTAAGTAAAGAGTACAGTCCTGCTGCCTGGCAATTCACAGTAAATTTTTGAGTACTGATGTTACAATTTTATTGAGCAAACCAAGCTAGTCATTCCCTATCCTCTTTTTGCAGCCAAAATTGCTGGTACTGCCACCTTATGTCAGAAGCCTTTATTCTTTCCCCCTTGCCCCTACCTTCCAGACACCTCCTATGTGAACTTGTCACCCCAACAGTGGAGCATTATGACTTCTGTATTGTCGGTTGCATGACATAGACTCAAATTTTACACAACTGAGATTTTAGTTCAGTAAAGTAGTTTGTAACTCATTCTACAATGCAAAATTCCTGTATGAAACAAGGATACAACCCACCTGTGCCATATGCTGTGCAATAATTGACATGTGTACGCCAGGTATAGTGCAGCATTCAAACACAAGCCTTATGCATATATTCCTCTGTTGCAATGAGTATAATGAGATTAGGAGGTTAGGGTAATTATAATATTGAAAAACTGGTCCTCCATCATAATTAGTATAAAAGGATTGATCAAATGACATTAATACTGATTATTTGTTTAATACAAAATGGATACATCTTTCCTCTCTCTTTCTGTGTTTTTCTTTTCCCCACTCCTTATTCTTTACTTCTCCTCCTAGTCCTATCACTCAATCCCACTAACCACTTAACCTCTTCCTCCTGGGTTTTCTTTTCTTCGGATTAATTTTTTTTTCATCATTTCTCTTTTTTTTCACTCTCCATCTCTCTCTCTTGATATACCCTATACAATCCCTTTTCTCTCCTGCTTCTGTTATTCTTTCTTTGAGTGTTTTTCTTTTTCTCTCTGTTCTAGTTCACCTCATCCCCTCCCACTCATCCATCATCTCTTCAGTATTACACTCTAAATTTGGCACACATTCAACTTGCGATGTCTCTTTTATAACTAAAAACTGACCGTAGAACTCCATAAAACTTCAAGAGAACCTGATGGAATATCAGTGAAGGAGTTCGTTACAGATCATCTGAATGCTTAGGATATCTCGTCACTGGTGATGGGCCACTGAGTACTCTATAAGTCATTCAATTTATCTTTAGAAATCTTTGAACTTTTCAGGAAGACATTTTCTAATAAGTAAATGTCAGATGAGCAGCTGATTTTTATTTGGAATGTTAAAAAATTATCTCTGCAAGTGAGAATCTTTAAACAAAGCTTCTGAGGTTCTGTCATATGAATGTCAGTCTGTTGCAACTGTGTCCAGTAAACTGCAATGCCTTCGTCTGTCTCCCTAACTTTAACCCATTCAGTACCACTGGTTCAGGCATAGCTATTGCTCTAAGGACCACGCAAGGGGACAAAACTCCAACTCTTGTCATACAAGCAATTTTTAAAAATTCATAACAAATACATTTCTGTATCAATTTTAATAATTTTTACATCTGTTTGAAGGAAAATGGCTGAAGTTTTATTTATAGGCAACTTTACATGAAAAAAGTAAGAATACTGTTTGAAATCATTAATCAAAACATTAGAAATTTTTTTAAAAATCCGTTTGACGGGATCATGTAGACCTAGATCTAGATCTGCCTCGCTATCATCATCCCCGGCATCCCCAACGTCAGCAAACGGCACCACTACAAATGTATTATCATCACTTTTACAAGCATTATCAGCAGGTACAGTGTCATTGTCATTATAGTCATCACGATCCGCAGCGTTGAGCTATTTCGCGAGGAATTCGAAGGCCAATTTGCACTGTCGAAAATCGCTCTCAAAAGGTTACAGACCTGTAATTGTACTTTCACTTTGTGGTCCTACTTTCACTTTGTGGTCCTACTTTCACTTTGTGGTCCTACTTTCACTTTGTGGTCCTACCCTACAACTTAGGGGGTATATTTCATCTCCCCTTTTCCCTCTTTTGGCATGCCCTGCTTCCAGTAATAAGGGCTCCAGGGGGGGAATTTTGATATCATGGAAATCTGTGTCCATTTTACTTTATTTTACCAGGCACTATTTAGCCCTGGGCTGGAACTGCCAGCTCAAGGGTGTGCTCAGGCGGAAGAGGAGGGGTTTGGCATTGACCAGTGAAAAATGTAGGCTCTGTTTACAAATAGCAACCAAGCTCAAAATTTCAATGGGCTTGCTAGGGTTGGGTAAGTCTTAAAATTTGGGCCACATAATGAGCTTCAATCTGGTATGGGTCTGGGTGAAAGCTAAAACTTTGGGTTCAGAGGACAGCTCAAAATGTTAATATAGCCCATAGAGGAAAAAAGGGTCCAATCCTATTACAGGTCTGTAACCAAAACAAACGGTAGAGTATTAGAATAGCGTCCCTTGTGACTATAACGAACAGAATTTAAGGTCTTCTCTGATTGGCTGTTATTTTAGGCTACAACTCCGTATATTAAGCGTGTGAACGGAGCTGGAAATACTAGTGTTACTATCGGCCGGAATCGGCGTTTATGGTCCGCCGTTTATAAGGCAGATGCGGCCGGAGGCGGGCGCTATGGTACTGAATGGGTTAAGGAAAAAAGATTTCCAATCTGTAACACCTTCTGTCTGGAGTAGTGGAGCTCTGTGACCATTTGAAGTCGTGCTATGACACTGACAGTCATAAGTTTAGTTGACACCAGTGTCTGGGGTAGATGCTTATTAATATATTAGCAGGTTAAATAAGACTACGCATGCAGTCTATTTCACTTTCCTGGCATTTTGCTTAAAAGAAATGCATGTTTGGCAGACTCCAGAAGTGTCTTGAACTACAATGCATTATAGAATTAATTTAGTTTTGTCCATGGCACCCATCAGAGAAAAAAAATCGAAATTTTTCAATCTTCATGCTGTCTACAGCTAATAGGAACATGTTCATGCACCAATGCAGGAAATGGTTTAATAAGTATTCTGCCTTGGGAGGACTGGGTGATCAAAAGGACCTTCTCTTACCTTCTTCTCGGGTAATTTCTCAACTTTTCCAACTTTAATTTTCAAAGGGGTCAATGAGCCAGCATTATTTTCCTCTTCACTGTTCTGTGTAATAGGGTCAGCTTCTTTGCTGGCATTAGTCATCTGCATTTCATCACTTTCCTTCTGGCAAAACTCTGGTTCATTATGTTTGGGATCCTCTCCATCTTCATCATCATCACTCTCGATGACGTAGGACTTCTTGCATCGTCTTTTGATCCTGATGGGGGAGTCACACTCAGCATTTGGAGAAATGTTGTTCTGTTTCAATGGCAATGCTCTTTGTGGTGATGAAGCCAGTTTCTTCTTTGAGCTGTACCAATACAAATTAGAATTTCGTGGTTAATTATGTGTTTTTGATATGCTCTCTTGTATGTGTGGTAACAATATCTCTGAAGCTCAAAACCAATTTTCTTTTGATTCATGGATTATCTCTTGACATTCACTTCAGCAAAGGGAAGAACTAAACTTTCCATTATCATACCCAAACTTCACACTCATACAGAAAAAAATGGCTACATACTTTCATTTTGCTTAACCATATTTTTTCAATTCCTGAACAAGCATACACTGATCAAAGCAGAACTGATGGGCTGGAACAAAAATCACAATTTTGTCTGTGAGCAGACTGATTCATCTAAAGACTAACACTGTCATAATTCATGAATGCCCAGTTTGAGCTGAAAATTTACAAGTATTCATGAAGTGACTATCCTAATGTGTGCACCCAGTTTCAAGAAAATCAAGTTGTATGGTGACAAAATTTCCAAACTTTTGGAACACTTGACATAGAAAAGCTCCATAACATTTACCTTATCAATCTTCTATGAAAAAGAAAAAAAAGCATCCACTCAACTGGTCTTCTTTCTTCAGACAGACTGACTAGTTAGGTTGTGCATGCTCCTGGGGATTTTTGATGATATGTCCACGCTGAAAAGTGTAAGTGAACATGGCCCTATTTGCATAATTTTTAGTTAAAATTTGTTTAAATTTTAATTCTTTTGTTTTTATGCTTTACAAACTGAATCAGTAAGATACACTAGGTCTATTTGTCACTGAGATTAAGATGCCAGTTGGCATGCAAGTTCCTTAAAATTCAGGTACCCAACACACATGCACTTTGGGAGGTGAGCATATAGGATTTAACACATCATTTTATTTAAAGGAGGACAGGCACATCAAAAACAATGTTCTGTTTTCCAGTACTTTTTCTTTCTGAAAATTATCTATGGTGCCCACTGAGCCAATTTCGCGAAGAGAGCATCATTCTGCTACCCTACGCATATGTAATACGACGCAATAAGGGGAGCTAGAGCGACCAGGTTTTGCCCTTGCATCTAGAATTATTCCCCTTCCCTGAATACCAGAGGCCTGTGGCAAAAACGATGACATCATTTAGGTTCCAGCAGCTACAGACACTTCTATCTGACAAGGTATTATTCAGCTTTTAATTAAAGTGCGACTAAAGTGCTAGACAAATGTGATTTCCGAGTTTTCATGTTTTTAATATCAAGTTTTAGATCAAAAGTCACCATTTTTGATAAAATATTATATTTAGAAAAAAATTTTATAACTTTTGACTTATCCTGAAATTGTAAGAAAATTACTAGTTATTTTCAACATTTTGCGAAATCGCTGAAAAGCACCCAAAAAACCGTACCAGAAACATCACATCAGCGCGGAAGTCGCTGTGTTTTCGAAAGACAAGAATGGCAGCACCAGTCGAGCCGTATCAGTTCGAGCCCCTGCGTCAAAAAACAGATGACGAGGATATAATTGAGGAGAAGAATATTGGACCACCAGTTCAGGAACGGTAAGCAAGCATTCTGTCACAGTTTAGCCCTCTGTATTGTTGGCTAAGTGCTAGACTACTCTCAATTTAGTAGACTAGTCTCGATCTAGATCTAACTTTGCTATGAATGCATGTAGACATCGGTGTTTACTGAAACAGATGCCTCCACGTGCATTACGGCACCCTCAGCCACTAACCTGGCAAAATAAATGTGTGAAAGAAATGCATTGAAGAAACAATGAAATGTAAATACAGTCGATTCCGTTTAACTCCAATTCGCTGGGACCACCCCAATGAGTTGGAGAAATTAGGATTCGACTAACGATTTCCAAGGTGGGTCAACCGTATGCGAGCGAGCCAGCACCCTGGGGAGGTCACGAGGGTAATTCAACAGGGGATGTAACTAAAGATGGCATATTGGGGAAGTATTTTAAATGGGATTATTTCTTTTATTTCTTTTTCTAAGAAATCGCACTGAGTAGTAGCTTAATAGATGAAGAGGCCGCCGCTTTCTCCACTTGTTCCCGGTTTGTCAAGATCGTAGAAAGCGTGCTAACGAGAACGCCATATTTCTCAGCTATGACATTCTTCGACATCGCACCTCTGTCGATTTCCTGGATGGGTTAATATTCGACTCAATGGAGAGAGTCTTGAGGTCTCTCTCTACAGGATTAGAGGAAGCCATTATTTAGAGGACAAATTCAATTTAATTCAAGTTGAAAATGATAAAGATGAGTCAACCGTACGCGAGCGAGCGAGCACACTGGGGAGGTCACGAGGGCAGCCTCTTGTTTATTTACCGCCACAGTGCAATGGACCAGTGTATACTATACACTGCTGCCGAGATGTTTAATTATCGATCGATTTTTCAGCCNNNNGAACGCCATATTTCTCAGCTATGACATTCTTCGACATCGCACCTCTGTCGATTTCCTGGACGGGTTAATATTCAACTCAATGGAGAGAGTCTTGAGGTCTCTCTCTACAGGATTAGAGGAAGCCATTATTTAGAGGACAAATTCAATTTAATTCAAGTTGAAAATGATAAAGATGAGTCAACCGTACGCGAGCGAGCGAGCACACTGGGGAGGTCACGAGGGCAGCCTCTTGTTTATTTACCGCCACAGTGCAATGGACCAGTGTATGTATACACTGCTGCCGAGATGTTTAATTATCGATCGATTTTTCAGCCGAGCCCTCCCGCATTCTCTTCCCCCTACTGTCTTATCAGCGGTGGTGTACCGGTAATACACACGCCCTACTTATTGTGCTACTTATTGGCACCCGCAGTGTCCAGTTTTATTGCCTCTCTCTATCCGCGGCACTGTCTTGTTTGTTTTTCAAGCCGTCGACGTTGTTTAGTACCACGTGGGGAAGACGCCAGGAGGTGATTTTGCCTCTGTGGCAGCGCTGAGCAGTTGGACTAATCAGAAATGGGCATTAATTACTTCGTCTTATGCAAGGATAATTAATAGACGCAAAGAAGGAAAAAAAACTATTATTTCTTTTTATTTCGACTAATAAATAATTGGAGGTATCCTGTTTCGACATACATGGACTCGACTGTAATTAATAATAATGGATTGGGAAATGGAATTAAGATGAAAACTGATGTAGTGTCTACTAGCCTAACAGACACAGGTCCTAGCCTCACCTACACAGGTCCTACCCTAACCTACACTGGTCTCCTACAGTTTACTGAACCACAGCTATGATTACAAATCCTACTGCCGGGCCTGTTTGTGAATGTGGTTGTTTTCTGTTATTTTGTTGATACTGATATCATCATTTCCAAGCCATATCTATGATCCCTATTGTTCATTGCTGCGTGGAAAATTGGGGTGATGTCTGGAAACAGAACCGCTTTATAACTTTGATATTCATATTGATTCTGTCGATCAGGGTCATTTTGTCTTCGCTTATATAATATCTAGCTCTAATACCCAAAGTTAGTGCTGTGGAGGAATTCCAATTGTGCCTCGTACCTGATGCGCCCGTCTCTAATGAGCATTTCGTCCCCATCCGGAAGATTGTTGTAACTAAGTTTGGGGCCAAAAATAGCTTTTGATGCCTAATAGAAGTGGCAAAGACACTGATCCAGTGAAGAGACGGACACTCTGCTTCACATTGACAAATGAGATAACACATTTTTAAATTCGGTTGTAAGTCTATGGCTGATAAAAACATACACAAATAAAAATGTGTGTTATCACACTTGGTACTGACCCAGGGTATTTTTGAGTTATGACAGTTTTCCATTGAGGCGATGATTTATGATTAGAAGTAAGGGACTTCCTTTTCCAGTCCCATTCTCCCTCTTTTTCCAATGCTCTTAGATTTACATATGAACCCTAGCTCCAGTGATTTTTGAAGGTCCAACTGTGCACCCAGTCTTCTCATCGTTTGGTTTCATATTCCTTTCAGTGTTTTACATAGACCCATTGAATTGTGAAAAGTTGCTAAAATTTTGCAGGGCCCAGTTACATACATCTGGATCATTAAAATAATAGTATATTGTTTTGTGCAAATCTTTACAACTTAAATTATTCTTTTCAGGTGTCAATGTACATGTTGCAAATCGATGGGACAGCTGATGAATGTGTCTGCTGCCAATACTATTCAGCAGTGCTAGAAAAACTAGAGTTGTATGAAGAGATCAGTGGGCAGGAGATAATAATAATATGCATCAGTAAGCATGAGGGATTTGTCCACAACTACTTATCTCTATATATGTTTTAGAGAGAGATCTGGTTCACATGAGAAAACACAAGGAAGAGGAGAAGGACTTAATTCATTAGTAAGTATGAGGAGGAAATTGATAACATGCACACCAAGAAACACTTTTCCAATATATGGTTTAGTTAATAAAGGCACTATATATTTATTTAATAATGCAGGACAGCATAAAAAAGGGGGCAAAATTTTTTTGGTAAAATATACACACAATACATGTAAATAAGCTCTCCAGGTTATCAGATTCTGTTTTGGCTATTTCTGGAAATTAAATGAAAGAATGTTGTGAGAGAATGATGGATACTCTGGCAAGTGAAACAATAATTCAAGATAACTGAAACGAAATGAAGTTATCAGGAGAAAATGTATGTATGCTATCAATGGAAAGACTGCTCTATCGCTTAGACTTCAACAGAACAGTAATAAGTATTCACTAAAATGATTTTATGTACATGGCTTTAACTCAAATAAAGATACTGATTCTGCATTATCTTATACAGAGCTAGTGCAGATGCACATTGATGGAGCTGAAAACAAGTAATAAAACCTAAATCTAGTGCAGATGCTCATTGATGGAGCTGAAACAAGTAATAGACACTAAATAGTGTTTTGACTTTGAGTATTGTAGATAGTGTTGATGATAAAATTTTCTCCTTTTCTTTGCAGAACATACTGCCACATTGCCTATACCAACTTTGTACAGTGGATATTTGGAAGACTGGGCAAGATAAACCAAGTTGTGATTCCTTCCTGTGCAGTGACTGCAATAAGGGAGGCTTTTCCTTCACAGGAATAGTGTGGATTTAAATACCCACAGCCAGTAAGTGCTGAAATTTTATCTATATTACTGTACTACCGGAAAATCTGATTTCTTTAAATCTTGATACGTAAGAAGCAATGATCTGTTCCTTATCCAGTAGGATAACTGCTGACACAAATTGGTGGTTTTCTGTTTTCCTGCTGAAAAGTGTCCTGCATTTTTGAAATGCTGTCAAACAGCCTTCTTAGTAGAATCAGTTCTTCGAAGAGGTCATCAACGTATTCTGTATAAGAAATTGCAAAAGAGATCACGTTAGTCTTAGACTGCTGTTTAAAAGAGTCTGAAACAAACTAGGGCTGCTTTAGTGCAAGTGTGATCTGAAATTTGCAATCTAAGTGTGGATTTTAGATGAATGCTTAGCATATTTAAATAGTCTGCATTTAGGTAAAAAGATGTATTGATGTCATAAGGATAATGAGATATTGGAGATAAACTTCTTGTGCTCAGCACGTAAATATTCTGGCTTATTTGAAAATACAAACTCACAGAATGTCGCTGCACTGAGTACAGTTCTTATGCTGGGATTGCCTTGCTTGGCCTTCGGGAAAAACACTTCATATCTCGCTTGGCGTTTTCACTGTAGTGAAGCCCTGACAGTCCTGGAAAAGTGAAATGAAGCTTATGCTCTAGTTTGCACAACACACAGAAAACCAACTTCTTCTTCACCATGACTGGAAAAAGATTCAAGTCAGTATGACTATGAGGCTGATGTGCAATACATAAATACAGTCTGTCATAAACATGATAAAAGTCTATGGTATAGTTATTTTTTAAGATAAAGAATGAGAAAGAGGAGGGGTACACAAGGATATTTTAAGTTAACTCAAAAACCTGAAAGATTTGAATATGTATTTGTTTCTTACTTTGCCTCCATGACCTCGTAACTGAAGTTGGGAAATTTGAGGGCAAAGTGGCAGATCAGGGAATGGAAGGCCTCTAGTGATGATGTTTGTTCTGCAGGAGACAATTGGCCAATATCTTTTAGTAGAAGCTTGTTCTCAATCACTTTCTGCAACTATTGAAGCTGCAGACTGTCTGAAATACATTCACATGATGTACTGTTACAATTGATACAGAGGGTTTATATGGATAGAAAGTAAACATACAGAAGAGTTAGTCTGACAAAGATTCAGTGAAAAGTAGTACAGTCGAACACGCTTAAACTGTAATCACTGGGCCCGCGTATATGATTTCTTCTTAGCGCTATTTCGGTTTAGATGTTCCAGTGCAAAATCAAGGGAAGTAACCACCATTGCGGACTTTCTGAATTCCTCTCGGCAGACCAATAGGTTTGTGATATCTATTAGAAGGGCAAATCACTCACCGTGTACAAGCCAATTAATCCGCTAATATATAACATCCCCCTCTTTGGGGGCCCTGCCAGCCAGAGTTAGGGTGTAGAAATGTGTAAACTGGCCTGTGTTCTAAATAAAGTATCCAATTTTAAAGTTTCAGGTACAATCTGAGCCTTCTAGATAACAAAATAAAACACGTAGACCTATGTATTCGCACGCAGTCAAAACCAGCCAAATGAAAATTTGGGGACCAAATCAGAATTTGAGGTGATCTTTTTCAAAAGACATTTGTGAAAAATTTTGGGCGTTGACCCCCCTTTTTCTTCCCGTTAAAAGATCGGGCAAAAGAAGTACTTTAACCTCCATGGAAGAAATGTCCCCAAATCACAGTGGTATATTTAGAATAACGCAAAATGTTAATAGGGCTTAAAGAAGAAAAAACAATAGGTGTCAAAGACCAATATGGTGGAGAGAGTGGAATTGGGAATTCCGTACTTGCGGCAAATTTCACTTTTCGACAGCTTCTTCCCATCAACCTCATCGATAAGTTTTGACTTGAATTCCAGTGAGTACGCTTGCTTTCTTTTCAACATTTTTCGGCAGTTCAGTGGCTCACGTGTAATCAATATCAAGGTCAGGAATGAAGTGAGGTTTTAACTGATGAGCATGAGTGTNCTTGCTTTCTTTTCGACATTTTTCGGCAGTTCAGTGGCTCACGTGTAATCAAACTCAAGGTCAGGAATGAAGAGAGGTTTTAACTGATGAGCATGAGTGTTATCAATGTTACAAACCTCCCGTGACCTTTCATCCAGCATTATTTATTTCATCTCGCCCACATCATGACCAATCGTTCTTGACCAGCCGCCTCACTCCTCTTTTTGGTCGCAAACGCTAAGAGATTTGGGGGGGAGGGGGGGAAGCGTTTTTAGACACTACTGTTGCGCCGCAGGGCCCACCCGCTCTCCTTAGACATACTCCTCACGTGGCTATTTCTTTTCGCCGGACAAAGGCAGCGAAATGTAACAATCTCATTGTTGATGCAGACCTGATAATGGGATGAGCGGACTGGCTGAGAGATCGGGGATTTCGGTTCAGCCGTGTTACTGCATCTTGCGGTTTCGGTTCATCGCTTCTTCTGTTACTTGCGTAAAGAGGGAGAAAAGTCGGGGATTTATTTTTCTTTCGGCTTAGCCGTGGTTTCGGTTTAGCCATGTTTGGTTTAAGTGTGTTCGACTGTACCAAGCAAGTGTGAGTGAACAGGGCAAGAAGGGAAGATAAGGTGACTGATCAGAAGGAGTTGGAGTGACAGTGTATTTGAAAGAGTATGTGGAGCATTGTTAATGTTATTGAGAGCTAATAGTTTTGTATTATGTATATTATATTTGAATTGGCCAGAAAGGCCTGCTAATATAAATTCAGTTGAATTGTATTAAAATGAAACTGAAACAAACCTAAAGCTTGCTGAAACAGGAAGATTTCACTATAAGGAGATGCTGTTGGTAAAATTTAGACATCAAATGAATATGTAGGTTCCTGGTAGGTTTATTGACCATAGACACACTTTAGATTTACTTTCATATTTTTTATTTTCACAGTAACTACCTGGTGAACCATTCTCGTTCCTGTATTGGCCCATGCAGACACTTTGGAAACTTGCTTCCATGCCCCTCATGGACATTGCAAACATGACTCATGAGTGACAACCACTTTTGTTTCACCAGTTCTCCATCACCAGCACTGCTGCTGATTACCCAGTAGAGGTGGTTTGATATAGATCTTGCCCACAGCTGAATTTTACTTAGGGCTTTTCGCTGTTTGCCCAGTGCCTCCAGTTTCTTGTGAATGCCTGTAAATTTGACCAAATCATAATTTCACATGTCGTCCATCACCTATTTTTTTATATTCGTCTAATAAAAAGATATCTTGATGTCATAAGGATAAAGAGATATTGGAAATAAACTTCTTGTGCTAAGCACCTAAATATTCTGAAATGAGTTGGTCAACATTAATCTTTGAAAGCTTTCCGTTAAAAACAGCTGAACCTTGATTGCGGTAGTACAGAGGTGGATGGAAAATCTACATGTTGGTATTATGGTACTGTTTTGTGGTAATGTTCACAGTTAGTACACACTTGTGTCATTTTACATGGTGATTGTTGCAGTACAGAAGCACATGATCACTTAGTATTACTGTACTTGCTTCTATTTGTGTTGGTACCCTCTCCAATACACATAGGTTATTGTACAAGATGATTGTTCCTATTATTGTTGCTGGAAATAAAATATGTATTATTCATGTGTGTGATGAATGGCTCTTTGAACGGTGACGTAATAGACGGCGATGCTTCAAAATCTGAAACTGACAATAATTAGTTACGGCTTACAGAGACTAACTTTTTACTCCTCCCACATTTGTGAGAAGTACCCGCATATTTTTTTCATCTTCCCTCCCTGCCCCCCCCCCNCATCCCCCTTTAAAATATTAGACGAAAATGCTGTCCTCTGTATTTCAATTGCATGGTCACCAGTTTCATATTTTGTTGTCTTGGCGTAATACTTGAATGCCTATGTATAGTTATATACATATATATACATTCACATTCTGTCTCGTTCTCCTGTGTGTTGTCTTTTTTTTTTTTCCATTCTCCTGTTTATACTCACCTTGTGTTTGTGTCGCTATTGTTCTCGAATTAGTTGCCTCAGTTGTTTGGGTTGCTCTACTTTGGGTAGCAGAACTAAGTCGTGGCACAGGGGCATGAGTGAAGGGTGCCACTAGCGGGCGCGGCACAACAACCGGTAGTGGTGGTGAGGCCAGAGGTGGTGATGGAGGTAAAGCAGGTGGCAATAGACAGTTCGCGGCCCAACGTTACCTGCGCCGATGGCCCATATCGAGGCAGCTTCGCCCGCAATTCGGAGAATTACACCAACGGCTAGCCGTATCAAGACCTTGCGTTAAGTTGCGTATACTTTCAATTAATTAAACTAAGAATTCGAGTGATTTCGCCGAATAAATTTGATGGTATGATTGATCAGCCATTTGTGCATCTATTCATCATAATTTTACATTCTTTACACACAGTTTATGCCCATAGAGAGAGATTTTTGAGACCATGGTCTCCAGCTGTCCGGACAGCCCGTAACGAGTGTGACCCAGTTTTATCTTCACCTCGTGATGCATGATTGCACCACCTGCCTGCGTGCCTGTAGACCTGTGGTCATGTGTTCTTACCCACTGACCGCTGAAATCAGCTGATTGAATGTAAACAATGTATTTCTATTTTATTGAAAAGAAGATCAAAACGGGTCTGTTTCTTACAGGAGGAACTTGCGGGAACTTGGATAGAGGAAACATTTTAATGATCTTCGTGTTGCGCTTTTTGTAATGTCCATCTTTGAACAACAACAACAACAACAACAACAAAACCGAAAGCATTTTCACTTCCTCAAACTATTTCCCTCATCCACTTCCTCCCCACCTCTACTCCCCGGCCCCTTGCAAAGTTTTCCCTTTTCTTTCTAAACCCACTTCCACATTCATTCTCCTTCAGTCAGTCTTAAAAGTTGGCTGGCTGTTTGATTGCCCCCCCCCCCCTCCTCCGCCCGAAAAAAAAGAAAACCCACAACCTATTAAATAAATATGAAAGTAGACATTTTTTCTGTAGTCCCAACAACCGCTCCTCAAAGTGCCTCAGCACCCCAGTTTCAACAGGTAGCTTCAACATTTCAACACTGTTGTGCCTGTTGTATTCTCACTGGTACATATGTAAATAATGTAAATAATACTCATATTACAAAGTCATTCTTCACTCTGACTGACAGCTCCTGAGCTCAAATCAGAACATATAAGTCAGATTTAAAGTGCTTTTCAGCACGACCAAGTTTGATTGGCAGTCAAGGGGGTTGTCTGCGTTTAGGGGAGGTGCTAGTTGCATAAGAAGTCACAAATTGACAAAGACTTTTAGGGCTTTCCTCAGGCTTTGATATCCCAGTGACACAGTCTTGACACACTGTCGCTAAATTTGTTTTCGACCCCCTTGTCGGCCAGAGATGACCACAGAAATAGTTTGTTGAATACTCGTGAAATCTTTTGTAGGCACTAATGCTAGAAGCTGATCATCAGGATCAAAGAGGCGAATGGACATGCCATGTGTTGTTAGTAGGGGACCGAATGGGGAGAGGGGAATCTGTAGAATGGGTAAAATAAAGAGAGAATGAAAAAGAACCAAACTAGGAGTGACAGAAGATGGAATAATAGAAAATATACGGAAAAGCAAGACAAGGAAGGAGGAAAAATGAATGAATGCAAACATTTGATTCATACTCAGCAACAAAATGAAAAGTTATAGATGATGAGATAATAGTCACTGATAACATCAGAAGTTCAGAAGTCTTCAAAATGAACAGCCTTGGAGCTGGAGGGAACAGTGTGAAACTAGTAATGACTTTATGTTGTTTACTGTTTTATACGCTTGCAGTATGACTGTGATATGTATGTATGTATGGAACTGTTCATCTATTTCCCAACAGGGTAACTAGAATTCCTTTTCTCACTGTACATACATTCTCACTTTATCAAAACTATGTGTATACTCTATACTGAAAGCATGGGGTAGTTTAGGAGCACACAAGTGTCAGCTCAGCATGGCACTTGGCCTGGTTTGTCTGGATTGTCTTCTCTTTATATACCCAGTAGGCTCCTTTACACGCTGTTACGGTACACATGACGGCTGCGCGTGAACTGCTTTTGCAACATCTTTCTGGTGGTTCCGTGGACAGGCCCGTATTGGTTACAGACCATCGGGCCGCGAACTGTCTAATGACTGGCAAAGAAGCTGTGGTGATGAGGGAGGGAGTGGTGGTGGGGAAGCAGGAGTTGGTGACAAAGGAGGAGGACTGCTAGGTGATGAGAGAGGGTGGAAGAGGGGAAGAGGATGCTGTTGGCAGAGGGGAACGAGAACCTGAGTCATCACGATCAGGGATCAGCTGAGGAGGATCCAAATCCATGGTTTCAGAAGATTGGGAGGATGGTGTCGCAAAATTGGGAGTAGGCAGCTCTTTGTAAAGCTGAAAATGCCAAAACAGATGTAATTGAACTACATTATTAATTTAGCCCTTACACAACCCCACACTCTTTTGGAAAAAAAATTGTCTCTCATCTTCTCACATCTCTTCCTTGGCATACATTACATGAATATATTGTAGCCACTACTGAGATTAGAGATACATAATGTGAATTGTAAATNGGGGGGGGAGTAGACACATATCAGCCAATGCCATTTACATATTATATATCATGCATTCATAATAGACAGTAAATATTCTAAGTCCACTAAAAAAAAAAACTACAAACAAACAAACACAAAACTTACTTGGGAGATTTCCCGTTTCTGTACCGCCCGTCTTCTTCTTTTGGGTGCCTTTCTGCTCAAGAATGCTGTAATCAAAAATTGTTGGGACGGCTCCAGGTATGAGCCTTACGCATCTGCGCTTGCAAGCCTCTCCCAGGCTCTCGATAATGGAAGGCTTGACAACAAACTGGTCATCATCGAAATGAAGACCACGAGTTGTTTTCCCCGTGACAAAATTCTTTCAGTGAAGTTGAACTCCTCCTTCCCACACCTTTCACAGTTTTTTGTCAGAGAGAAAAGTGTGGAAGGATACAAGTTTTTTTGTTTTCTGTGAACCCATTTCTAGACCTACAGTTTACCGCACAACAATAACAATAACCCACTGTTTCCATGTGCGAGCGAGCCCTACTGAGTGCAGGTCTACGCATTTAGCCTTAAGCCCTACACGTAATAGCCTTGAGCCATGTCCAGCGGGTACCGATAGGCCTAGGTGATGTCACGCATTTGTGGTGAGGCGAGCAGCGGTGACGCTAACACAGTGGGGCATAGCCTGTGTTATTCTTTGTGATTTCTTCGAAACGCATTAGATTTGATGGATCTGAGATGCTCAGTTGGAAATTTGAATCACTGATGTATGTTAAATTAGTAATTTCACAGGATTGCGTGCACTACACCATAAAAGTACTTTAGTCGCACTTTAAGATTCTCGTCATCCAAATTCAAAAGTAAAGTTTGAGTGTGTAAGCCAGGTAAAACATTCTGCATTTATATTGCCTCAGCATGATTTCATTTGACATATCTACTGTTCACAGAGGAATTAAAATTTTCATACCGACATGCTATCACCCGTCTGCAGAGCACTGGCTAAACTGTTTGGCCATGAAACTAGAACGTATTTGACATGAGCTTATGGCGGCCATATGCACAGTGAGTGTAAGAATTCGGATTTTGGATAATGTAACCCTGTGGGTTGTCTCATTGTCTGGGACCAGCAGATGCATTATATCTTTATGACAGACACTTGAAAGACTGTTTTATTGGAATAATAGGGTATGGTATGATTTGACATGGTCTTTAGGATGATGCAGCTTTCCTTTTAACAAAGCTGTAAAAGCCATTTTTTCCAGCACAGATATATTTATCACGTAAGACTTTCAAGGCATAGACTTGCCCTATTGCAAATTTGTCCAGGGGATTCCATAATATTCACTAAGAGTGTAATACAATACCATTTTCTCCGTCCAGTTGGCTTTGAGTTTGAGATGGTGTTGCTCCCAACTGCTTCTTGCTCAACTTCCACCTTTTGCTCATCATCTTCAGAAGCTGGTGGTTTCTTCTTGAAAGCTTCATCAGACTTTTCTGCTTTAGATGTGGGCGCTTTGCTGAAAAATGACCTGTAGACACAATTCTGATTGAGGTAAGAGTGGTAGGACTCACAATATTGAAAGTAAACTATCCTAAACTTCATTTCTCATTTTACTTGACGTATCTGATGATTCAGCTATAATGACAACTCTGGATAAACTGAATTGATTGATATAACGAAGCACAAGCATGAGTTAACATCAGCTTTTCCCTGAAATAAGATAAGTACTGATAAACCTCCTGCTACCATGGAGGCAACATGGCTGTGTGGTTTAAGAGTCATACTCAGAAACTAAAAAGACTTTCAAGTCTAAGATTTATGTGTTTGACTCGCGAGCTGGGCGGTTTACGTTGTTATGTCCCTAGGAAAGACACTTCACTTCCATTTCCTCATTCAACTCAGGAGTAAATGAGTACCTGGCTTTAGAGCTGGGG
>JAWQUT010000096.1:1619876-1630895 GCA_033807755.1 Ellobium chinense
ACACACACACACACACACGCACGCGTATGTTCTCTCCTCAAGTCCTTTATAAGCATGATCCTGACCATCATCATCATCATCATCAGATGTGGGCATCACCTTCATCAAGTTGACGAGTGACGACAATTTGTGCCGTAACAAACATCCGACTTAACGGGTAAGTGACCTGTAAGGAGCCCAAGCTACTATTAATTACTTTAGAAAAAGAAGTAATTGCTATGATATTTTGTCTTTTAAAAAACAGAGGCAATTGGCAGTATAGTACTGTTAAAGGTAATTATATGTGGTTACTTTCCACTACGTTTCAACTACTTTCACCATTTAAAATTGTTGGTTGCTTTCTCAAGAGATAACAACTCGAATGAAAGTTTGGACTCATCAACAGCCTAACATCATCCCCTTATAGGTTTGTGACACCCATTAGAAGGGCAAATCACTGATTGTGTACAAGCCAATTAATCCGCTAATATATAAAATGCCCCTTTTTTGGGGCCCTGCCAGCCAGTGTCAGAGTGTAGAAATGTGTAAAATGACCTTTGATCTAAATAAAGCATCCAATTTTGAAGTTTCATGTGCAATTTGAGCCTTCTAGATAAAAAAATAAAGTGTGTAGGCCTATGTATTCGCACGCGGTCAAAACCAGCCAAATAAAAATTTGGGGGACAAAAATCAGAATTCGAGGTGACATTTTCCGAAAGACATTTGTGAAAAATTTTGGGCGTTGAAAACCCCCCTTTTTCTTCCCGTTAAAAGATCGAGCAAAAGAAGTACTTTAACCTTCATAGAAGAAATTTCCCCAAATCACAGTGGTATATACAGATGTAGAATAACACAATATGTTAATAGGGTCAAAAGAAGAAAAACAATAGGTGTCAAAGACCTATAGCCAGTTTGGGGTACCATAGTGTAGCGTGGAGAGTGGAGGCACTGATGAAGGTGATGATGATGAAGATGAGTTCCCCTTGTGGAACGATGAATAGGATGAATGAAACGACGATGATTATTAAAGTCCATATAGTTTATTAATCCAATGAAATAAATCCAAACAATGGTAACGTGGCACTTGCTAAACTAAATAATTATAGCACAATTCTGCACTCTTAGATGTAATGAATGGCAATCTGACCTACTACTGACTACTAACTGATGATGACGCCTATATGACTGACACTGACCAACATAATTATGACTGACTGACCAACCATCAACCAACCCTAGATGCCAGGTGTCCCTTCCTTATATAGACCGGCGCGAGTGTTCGAGAAACACTGCACGTGACCAAGTTAGCGCCCGGTTCCAGATCAGCTGCCTGTACCTTAATTTTAGTGGAATAGTGCCTTAGTTAAGCATAAGAACAGCTTGTAATTCTTCAGTAATGTGATCAAGTATGATAAATTATACATCAAGTTAAAGGGGGCGACAAGGTCTTTCCATCCATATAATATCTTCTATCGAGACTGAGAGATAATGGAATAACCTTAAGGTGAACCTGCTGGCATAGGGGTGACCTTAATTGAACAGGACACTTCACATACGTGTAATAAAATAACCAAACCACTCATTCTCACCAAACTAGTGTTAAATTGTAGGCCTTTAGTCTGAGTTTGACCAGCAATAAGCTTCATGTAACAGGGCCATAAAATAGGGATGCAGGAGCGCCTGGACTAGTTGAGCCATAGCACAAACTGACATGACCATGTTTAGTCAGGAGGGCGAGGGCAAGGAAGACAATGCAAGAAGTAATTACTGGGTTATCGCCCTTGCTGAATCGGATGGCGCATGGGGGGAAAATCACTACAATAGTTTGGCAGTGACACAAACAAACAAATGTAATCTTAAAGGAATAGGGGTAGCTATCTGCTTCATAGCCTTAAAAATCAACAGTATTTTTCCATAAATTTTCAACCCCTTACATGTTTCCTTCGCCCGAGCGCTTCTGAGAAAATGCAGCTTGAAAGTCGGGAATTTTACACCACGCGGGCCGCCATAAATGGTCGTCCGGTCAGCGCGGGAATGAGGCGTGTCGTCAAAAAGCGAGAGACAAGCTAGTAGCCATTGTGCGAAGAGAAATATCCACATGCATAAACTTCCCTTGGTGCTAAATTTTATGCCTTTTGTTTTTTTTTCATATAATGTAATCAATAAGACTGTGAACAAGTGCCCGACTTTGATCGCAATGCTGTAATTTGTAATCTTAGAAAAGGCAAGATGAATATTTGATAACAGGAGCATCTATCTGAGCACTAAGTAAGTCGCTTTATTAATGTATGCATAGCCTATATTATATGGTTGTCTGTGCATTTTTTTTCCATATTGTTTAATGAGCACTTATTAGTCTACGATTCTGACACTACTAATCATTTGCCTAAGGGGGACCATTTAGAACGTCGAACAGCAGGATATGATTTGATTGACAGCTAACTATTGTCTCAGGCAGTGTTTTCTGCGCTTAGGGGAGGTGCTAGTTGCATCACTAGTTGTAAATCAGTCAACATGCTTCGAAGAGCCGATCAAACAGCTGGCATATGGACGCGAGAATAGTTGGTCAGAGATGACGCCGGGAATAATTTGGAGGATACTTGTTAAATCTTTTATGGTTTGGAAAGAAAGATACCGGTCTTCACGATCAAAGAGAAAAATGAATTGGACCACAGCAATTATCATGGATATGACATGTTGAGCATAGCGACAGTTAAGAGATGGGGNGGGGGGGGGGAGGGGGAGAGAAGGGATAGACAGGTGGATATAGTTACAAGGACGAAGCAAAGACATAACATTTACGATGTCTTTGGGGTTGAGAGAGAAAGAGAGAGAGAGAGAGAGAGAGAGAGAGAGAGAGAGAGAGAGAGAGAGAGATCTATAGAAGCAGTCAGAGAAAATGAGAGCCTGGGTTGCTAAGGAAAAAAAGCGAGAAGGCAGGTAATGAACAATGACTGAGGGGACAAAAGCTTCTCGGCTGCTCTCTCTCTCTCTCTATCTCTCTCCCTCTCTCTCTCTCTTTCTCTCTCTCTCCATTAAGGTATATTCTATTTGTTCTTACCCCTTGTTTTCTTCCAGATTCTTATCCCACCACCCAATTGCTCCCTGCCTTATCCCCCCCCCCCCCCCCCCCCCNACGCTCTCTCTCTTTCCCTCTCTCTTTCTCTCTCTTTTCATCTTTGGAATTATGCCCACCCAACCTATACTAGGATCCATCTCATTCCCCTCAACGAGTGATTGTGAAGACCGATACATTCTTTCAAAACTACCAAAGTTATCACGCGTGTTCTATAAAATGCTCCCGTGGTCATCTCTGACCAAAATAAGGTCAAAATAATTTTCACGTCGATGTGCCCTCATTTTGATCTGCTCTCGAAAGCCTTTTGAATGATTTATGACTAGTGACACAAGTAGCGCAACTCCTAAGCACAGAGAATTTGACAGTAGCGGCGTCTAAATTATCTGAAAGTGCTCCTCAAGCTGATAATTTTATATTGTCAGAATCTTAGGCCAATGAGAGCTCAATAAACCACACAGCAAACAACAATATTACCCAAACAGTGGTCAAACAGATGTTCCTTTTTCTCAAATATTATTTTATCCTCCTTTTTCTAAGGTTATAGCATTGCGATCAAAGTCGGGCAGTTCACACAGTTTAACAAAAGACTTTTGTCGACGATAAATGAAAAAAAAAAAAAGGCATAACATTTAGAGCCAACGAATGTCATTGCATGTGGATAATTCTCTTTGCATAACGACTACTACCTTGCCCCTAGCTTTCTGAAGTCACGCCTCATTCCCGCGCTGACCGGTCAACCAGTCATGTCGGCCCGCAGGGTATGAAAATCCCGATTTTCAAGCTGCATTTTCTCGGCAGCGCTCGGGCGAAGGAAACGTGTAACTGTAAGGGGTTGAAAATTTATGAAAAAAAAAAACTGTGGGTTTTTTAAGCTGTGAAGCAGGTAGCTATGCCTGTCCCTTTAAATCGTTTCTGCCAGAATTAAAAAGGTGTGGAATAGGTATACACCGCATATTAATAGTAATTTGAAGACAAAAAAGGTGCGCATTTTTTATTCTTTTTTTATTTTGTAGAAATTCCTTTTACCCGTTGTTTTTTAATCAAACTTATATCACGTAACTGCAATTACGCGAAATTGAATATGACGTTAAATTTTGTTTTGCGTCTTTTTTCCTTCAATTGTGCGTACATCTGAGTGAAAAAATGTCACATAAAGCGCACTGGCTCCTCTCTGCCAGAGTTAAAATGCAACAAATACTCATACGACGACCATTATGATTTCACAGAGAGAAGCATACTTTTTTTCCCGGAGCCTATATACAACGTAAAGTAACGCTTCATACAATTCGAAGGATGTGGCACCCCAAACATATAATTGGTCGATAGTAGTTTCAAAATTGTGCCACTGCAAACGCGAACTTCACGGACTTGTCACCCTGTTTCCAGCAATTGCCTTGCATCTCAGCTTCAACCTTATGTACGAGGTCTGGAAAGACAAACATGAGACTGAACCTACAACTGGAGCATACCTTTGTGGATACTTTTTTTTTTCAGCCTCTTAATCCCATTTTTGAATGCCTTTTTGTAATCTTCTTTGGGGACACTGAAAAAGTGCACTTTCCAAGGCTGGCTTCGATGCAAACTGGCGGTCTGCAAGGTGTTTTATCAGGGTTGTGAAAAGGAAAAAAAAACCGCAGAGAGCAAGATCTGGGGAGTAGGGAGGATGGGGCAAAAATTTAGATTTTATGGGCTTTAAGGAAGTCTTGTGTTTTGGCTGCTTTATGGGCTGAGGCGTTCTCGTGAAGGATTTTTATGCCTCTCATACCGGACATTGGTCGCTGCGCCTTGTCGTGTTCACTTTTTGCAAAACGTTTTGGTGTAAAAATCACTTGTAACGGTGGTGTTGTCTTTACAAGGAATCTGGGCCACTAAGCCCTTTGAGTGAAAAAAATACGGTATACATAGTGTTCTTCGTTGACCGCGATCTTTTTGCTATTGTTGGAGGATCACCACCTCTGGGGCACCATGCTATGTTCTGTTGTTTGCGTTGAGGCTCATAAAAATATAGGCCTTCATAAGTTTCGTCTCCAGTGACAATTTCATTCAGCCGACGAGGATCACAATAGACTTATCTCGATTAGCGCATTGTGGGAAACCACCGGCGTCTATTTTTAGAAGGGGGGCAGCCAAGCCCAATACCGGCAATCAGGCCTAAGCCTAGACTCATTGAGTGTTTGAATCGGAACGATGCTTAACAAAACATGCTCCTGGGGGGTGTGTAGAAGCGACTCAAGGCGAAAAGATCACGAGGATATGAAAGGGGTGACTTTCAAAAGATTTCCACAGCCCAAAACACAACGAGAAAGATGTATGGAGTGGATAAGGCGATGCAATCGCCCGCACAGCCAGCTTCATATCGGCAACATTGGTTACTACCATGTCGTGTGCTCTAAGGTGAGTGTTTGTGTACAGTGTGCCTCCCCCCCCCCCNACCGGCGTCTATTTTTAGAAGGGGGGCAGCCAATACCGGCAATCAGGCGTAAGCCTAGACTCACTGAGTGTTTGATTCGGAACGATGGTTAACAAAACATGCTCCTGGGTGGTGTGTAGAAGCGACTCAAGGCGAAAAGATCACGAGGATATGAAAGGGGTGACTTTCAAAAGATTTCCACAGCCCAAAACACAACGAGAAAGATGTATGGAGTGGATAAAGCGATGCAATCGCCCGCATAGCCAGCTTCATATCGGCAACATTGGTTACTTCCATTTCGTGTGCTCGAAGGTGAGTGTTTGTGTACAGTGTGCCCCCCCCCCTTTTTTTTTTTAAAATGAAAACAAAGCAACAGCAAGATTTGTGTTGCTTATCCATAGTTTAAGTTTACAATATTGTGTAACTCATCTGTCTGACAGGTGTTAGCCTTAGCTATCTAAATCTAGTCTAGATCCAGTCCTATGTAGATGTAAGATGAAGCATGCGGTCAAGATATTTTACTTTCAGAGACGCTGCCATCCTCAGAATGTGGATAAATATAATCAAATGAATACCAAGGTATACTTTATATCAAGATGTAGATCTTAATAACAAAGCTAAATAAGGAAAAGAACTGAACTGTGCAGGAAGACAACTGAATAAATCCAGGTTCCACTGTAATGAAACATCAACACCACATCAAGTTACTCAGGGTATGATCCATGTTATGTTGGGTTTTTGTGTTTTTTTCAGAGTATTTTTATCAAAAAACAAAACAATGGGCCTAAGCTAAGGTCTTGTGAACAAGATTATGCTGAATAGGCGTTGTGTTAGTTAAGTCATAGGCTACTTGTACGAGAAGAGTTTCGTTGTACTGTATTTTGATAATGATCAGGCCAAACTGTACAAAGGACAGGCATCACATTTAATCCTAACTCAAGAAAAGTATGTGCTAAGGGTATAATGTAATTTTTATTCACATAAGAAATAAACATTCTAATAAAATATTCGTGTTGGATTATTATGAAGTAAGTACAAGTTAAANGCTACTTGTATGAGCAGAGTTTCGCTGTACTGTATTTTGATTATGATCAGGCCAAACTGTACAAAGGACAGGCATCACATTTAATCCAAACTCAAGAAAAGTATGTGCTATGGGTATAATGTAATTTTTATTCACATAAGAAATAAACATTCTAATAAAATATTCGTGTTGGATTATTATGAAGTAAGTACAAGTTAAAAAAAGCACAACAAACTTATCAATGTTTTAATCCAGTTTTTGCTCTTCATCAGCACTTTCTGGATGCAGAGGACCCTGTGTCAGCAAGCAATACAACAAAGACACCCATGTCCAGAAAGAGGAGGTCAAGTAAACACCCCAATGAAACCCCAGCAAAGCAAGTGTGCTCAGAAATACCAACATGTCATGAGGAAAACCAGACAGGTATTAACCATTACATACATAACCATAGAATACATAATGTTGCTGATCCTAACAAGGCACCTTTTCTTCATCAGAAATTTTGTTCTCATCATTCTCCACCTCTGACACCTCAAAGCTAACAACAAAGCTTACCTCATAACGCTCTATTGGTGAAATGGAGAGCATAAACTGCACTCAAGCATGATTATTGTGAAAATGATTAATATATAAAACTAATGATGTTACAAATTCATTACGCTAATTTCACATTTTACGGCAACTCATTTTACATTCTCAAACCACTAAAAGTGGCTCTGCAAATTTATTTGCCTATGCTATGCTCGTTATGACATTTGACAACCCTTGATTTTTAAAAAAATGCCTTTTCGAAAACATTGCTATTCTAAATCCCCAACTACCCTATCTTGCAGTAAATCAGCCTCAGAGTCTTAAGAGTTTTAAAAGGATACAACACTGACATAATTAGACAAATATATGACGTACTTAGCATTCCGTCCTGCAACTTGCACCCAAGTTTTAGGCTTATGGTGCCTATAAAAGATGCAGAATAAAGAATCAGACTCTGACGACAAATGCACTGAGTCAGATGAGTCACAAGACAAAATTTGAAAACACTTCAAAGTGTCATGAAACCCTGTTCATGTGTGAAACACTTTGTTTGAAAATAAATGTTAACATTGACATAATCTATCTCTTTATCAGATGTCCACAGAGGAGATGATGGGGCTGTGTCTGACGTAGAGGCAGGGCAGGCTTCAGCCTGTGGCAATTTGCCTAGCCTTCCACAGCTCTTCTCACCAGTCAAAGCAAGCAAGACTGAACCCTCAAGCAGCAAAACAGCTACCACAGCAGATATATTAAATAAAGAGTCACCCAGAAAAAGTAGCAAAAGGTCATTAAAATACAAACAAAGCAAATCAGCTTATGTAAAACCAGCCATTACATGTAACAACTGTGGCAGTGCAATCAATATGTCTAAAACTGAAATGGTAGCAATAGGCAAAGAACGCTTCATGAAATACATACAAAGTAATGATGAAAAATGTTTTCATTACACAGGTATACCAGATCTTGCAACATTGTATTATACTTTTATCTGGCTTCTGCCATATGTCTCAAACATTAAGTTGTGGGATGGACCAAAGAAATCAGGAAAGAAAGAAAGGAAGAGAGAGCGTAAATTGCTGACACACTTTGATGAGTTCATATTGACATTGCTGAGGATAAGAAGAGGGTATGATGTCAGATTTTTGTCCTTTCTATTTGGAGTTTCTAAAAGTCATGTATCAAAAGTATTCACTGCATGGGTCAAATTTTTGAATGGATGCTTTTCAAATCTCATAGTGTGGCCTCGTAAAGAAGTTAACAGCGGGAACATGCCAAAGTCTTTCAAAGATTTTCCCAAAACAAGAGCAATAATTGACTGCACGGAATATTATGTCCAAAAACCCCTCAGACCCTATGCACAAAGAGCCACATATTCTTCCTACAAGCATGCAAACACTTTCAAACAACTTATAGCAATAATGCCCAATGGGTCCATTTCTTTCATATCCAAACTATATGCTGGCAGTATATCTGACTTAGCTATTGTGAAAATATCAGGATTTCTTGACCTTGTAGAACCTGGTGATGACATAATGGCAGACAGGGGGTTTAATATTCGACATCTACTGCTTAAAAAGCAAGCAACTCTCAACATTCCAGCATTCAGTCATGGAAAATGCTTAAGTTTAAAGGCAGTGACAAGGTCAAGAAAAATAGCAAGTGTAAGAATACACGTAGAACGAGCTATTCGCAGAATGAAAACTTTTAAAATTCTGAATGGCATTATTCCCTTAAAACTAAGGTTTTACCTTGACTCAATCACAAAAATTATTGCATTTCTCTGTAATTTACAAAATAAACTTGCTGACTAAACTCTTGTTTCAAGTGGGATTCAGCACTGTGAACAGATAACTGGAAAGTAAAAATCATGATAGAATGTTTGTAGCTTCTGCAGCATTTCTCCCCACATACCTTGATTAAATGGAACATTAACTGGAAATATCCCTTTGTCTGTAAAAATGACAAGAACAGCTCTTCTTATGTTGGTAACACCCATTTGACCTTGAATTTGATAGTTATAAGCATGTTTCTCAGCTATCATGACAGTGCCATTTGCCTCTTCTTTAACTAGCCCTGACATTTTCCCTGCTATCTTGGGATGAAACTTTCTGAACTTCCATAGACATTTAATTTCTATCAAGAACGTACCACAGGTACATGTAACAATGCCATCTGGAGAACAGGCAATGAGTACATGCGGAGTAGTTCTTTGGCATATTGTACTCAGGTCCTTTTGTTTTCTTCAGGGACTCATCTTACAGAAATTTTCCTGAGGTTTAAATCTCTTTTCAATGTAGTTTTTACAGTTGACGAACTAATCCCCCGTTGCAAGAGCTATCTGAGAAGCCGTCATTCGATTGTCTATGTATGGGACGGTGAGAAATGACTGTGACTGCGTTGAACCATTGTCGGGGAATTTCTGGAGTGGTGTCCCTTGCTGTGCTGAACAACGAGACGAAGAAGGGAGTAGTAAGCATACAGTATAAACTTCAAAATCAATAGCCCCAGAGAGGGCGACGTCCTTTTCTAGTGAATATCGTTTGAAGATTCAGCAAACTGTTGTCAAGAGAGCCAACTCCTTATTTCGCCTCACCAAGAACTGCACTTTGTTCACCCTGTGTGGGATCACCTACTGCTACCGGTTCACTGGCACGTGGAGGAAGTCACTCCGCCTCGTCTCCACCTCCGATGCCTTTCCACCGGTCTACATATTATGTCGATTAGTTCTTTGATGCGAGCATGTGTTTGGGGAGTGGAATAGACTACATACACTTGCGACTACTCGCAGGGGACGCGGTAATAATTAGTAATATATTTTATGCATTTTGATTGGCTTTCCGGACTGATAACTTATAATGCTTAGTCCAACGAAACTCTGTGGCTCTAGACTAGAGAGGCTAAAGAACTGTCTCGTAAAGTTTCATACATCTGAGGGGCAGACTGTTCAAGTTCTACAAAAACCTTCACGAATGAACGAATATCACGAAAACTAGAGTATAGGTTTGGTGGCATCGTATTTTAGCAGTGTCCTGGAGATGTGTATTTCAAATACTGAAAGAGAATGTTGAATTTTGATAAACATAACTTCCGTTCACAAGTGTGCGTTCAGTATGTGCTCAGTGGTGCCAATCTCATGTTTGTCTGTCCCTCGCCTGGTATAATATGAAAATCTGCTCTAGGGTCATGATTACCTTAAAATTAAATGAAATCGATGATAGTGCACTTATGATGCACCTTGATTTCCACTGAAGAGGACCTCTTAGTGTAAGCAGGTGAAAGCTGACTTAATTTGTCATACTCCCCCCCCCCCCCCCCCCCCCCCCCCCCCCCNCTTCCTTTTGCTCCTGAGTAATAACAGCTCTCAATAATTAATTGTGAGCAGTCAGGAAGTGTGAACAGGTGAACACTAGGTTCGCACGTGAAAGTTAGGGACCGATTCAGGCAGTAGGTATTTAAAGCTGTCCGTTGTTTCTCTGATGATAAGACAAACTACAATATTTGTGCAACCAGGTCTCTTCTATACCTATTCAATTACTTATTGCAATCCCCACAGGCCACCCTGATAAGACTACACGCGTGCTAATCGCTTTTACACGAATCAAATCTCGTGCCCATTCCTTGACCGGCTGTGACTGCATCCCTCCTGTTTTCCTCGCTCGCTCTCTTTCGGTGACGTCATAAGTCCACAGCTACGCCTGGCTTGCTTTGTTCACCTTTGGTTCGGAGTGGAAGACACTAAGATTTGTGTAGCATTCGTTGAGTGTGTGTTGTTTTGACCTGTATATTTTCTTGAGATAAGTCTAGTCTACTTCGTTATGTATAGACTTATATGATTACATGATTACTTTGTGGAATCCATGCCTCTTCTCACCCACCCCTCTTTTTCCCCTCATGATCCCATTTCCTGTTTCAACCCACACCATGTCAACACCTACGTGCAATTTCAATCAGTTGCTACAAACAACGATGGGTCCCGCCGGTGACTGGAGGGGGGGG
>JAWQUT010000096.1:1636477-1654319 GCA_033807755.1 Ellobium chinense
ACCCTCGGAGTTGCTCCCTTGTGGACTGTCTTCTGGCAGACATCATACGAGCGACAGTATCTCGTGACGTCACCGTCAACATCAGGCCAGTAGAAGTTACTCATAACTCTGTCCTTAGTATTCTTGACGCCGAGATGTCCACTCACAATAGAATCATGGGCAACACCCATCACGTACTCCCGCAACTTTTTAGGCAAAACCACTTGTCTAATGACCGTCCCCCGCCTCAGGTCCTCGAAGACTCTGTAGAGGATTCATTGCCGCTTGTCGAAGTGCACAGACTTGTTGCCCTTAATCTTTGGAGTAGTGTTCTGCTCCAACCTCTGCAAGGCTTCGTCTTGCTCCTGGAGTCGCACTAATTCCTTCTTGTCGACTCCCGCATGCCGCTCTACCTTCGGCACCTTCAGCAATGTGGGTTGACCGCTTTTCTTCTCTTGGGCCCTCGTGGTTACTGCTCCCACCATCACCGTAGTATCTGGGTCGTTAGGATCTCTCGCTCCGTCGACGTTCCCAATCACCAGATCACAGATGGCCTCTGGGATGCACAGCGCTGTCACTTTGCCCGTGAAGAAAGGTGTCCTCACATCAATGATGGCCTCTTCTGCCACCAAGATACTATTGTCGATCCTTGCTATCAACCTCTTCTGTCCAGTGAGCTGTCCGTCGGTCACCAACCTTCGCTGCACCACAACGCCTTTGCAACCGGTGTCTCGCAACACGTCCACTTCTTGATCCACGATCAAGCCTTTTATCATGGGTAGCCTCAGTTCGTCCACGGATCTTCCGTCACTGCATCCTCCGCACGTAACAGGCACCTCAAACTGAAGTTTACTGTCCCTCAGCACCTCTTGCACGTTGATGTTGGTGTCAGCCGTCGCCAGGTCCTGAACTGACGACACATTCTCCGCCGCCATCACTACGGCCGCCCCAGCCTTGCTGGGCTTGCCCCGTCCCAAGTCCGTCTGGGATGGGCACCTTTTTGCTGTATGGCCTAGCTTCCCGCAGGCGTAGCACTTCATCTCGCCCTTGCCCTTGTCACTTGCCTTCTTGTAGCAATCCGCTGCCTTATGCCCAGGCCTCTGACAAAATTGGCACACCTGTGGAGTATTCCCTGTGTTGCCATTAGGTCTCGCCCTTGCTGGTTGGCTCTGTTGCTTGGTACTGTCCCTCAGTTGCCTATTCCTTGCCACTAGGAATGCCTCAGCTGTATTGATCACGCCGTCTAGGGTCTTCAGCTTCTTCTCTCTGACGTGGGTAGCCAAATCGGAGGGGCATGCATCCATGAACTGCTTCTTGATAAAGAGATCCCTTGCACCGTCGAAGGTTTATTCTGTCTTCGATAACTTCACCCACCGGTTTAGGTATGGTTTAATTCTCGTGATGAACATGCCAACATTCTCTCCGTCTTCGGGCCTGGATTGCCGGAACGTGAGCCGGTAGCCGTCTTCAGTTAAGTTGTACCTCTTTTGAAGGGCTTCTTTGACTTTATCGTAATCCTTGGCGCCATCCATGGAGAGATGACAGAAGCAGTCCAAAGCTCTTCCGGTCAGCAAGGCAGAGAGAGAGGTCGTCCATGTGTCCTTAGGCCATTTAGCCGTCTCCGCAAACCGTTCGAAGCGCAGGAGCCAGCTGTCCAAATCGTCTTTATGATCCTGGAAGGCAGGTAACTTCGGCCTTTTAGACGCCGCCTGACTAGTTACCATAGGCTCTTGTGAAGTCCCCTTCGCCGCTTCCTTTTCAATCCGAAGTTTTTCTAGTTCATGCTGACGTTGGGCCGCTTTATCTCTCTCTTCTGCTTCTATCCGGAGCTTTTTCTCCTCCGCTTCCATCCGGAGCCTTCCCTTTTCTAGTTCCAGTTCCGCTTCTCTCTCCTCCTTCATTTTCTGCAATTCGAGTTCTCTCTCTCTATTCATCCGTTCCTTAATGTATTCCTTCCTCTCAGTGCCCTCGAGTCTGATAGCATCCGCTTCTTGTCCAAGCCTTGCAATTAATTCCGACATCTTGTAGGTGACAATGTACTCTGATGTCCTTGCACAGTCTGTAGTTGAAACACTTCAGTTCCAATCCTTTCGAAATACTCCAACTGATCCGATCGAAATACTCCAGTTGATCCGATCGAAATACTCCAGTTGATCCGATCGAAATACTCCAGTTAATCCGACCCGAAGAGATCCGATGAAACACTTTAGTTCCTATCCCGGCTTGGCCCCCACATGTAGCGAGTAGGTGTCAATCAGTATTGGCGTGTAGTGAAGAGGCACTGAATACGATAGCTTCTCCTTAGAAACGCCACTGACGTTGCTTCTTTAATTCACAAACCAAGTCCGCTGTGCAGGAAACAAAATACTTCTTTATTGGTAACAAGGTGTAACCAGCAAATGATTTACACAATGCACAGACCATAACAGCCAACTCTCTCAACTCTCTCACTCTCATGCCTTTTTATAGTAATTTCAGTAGAAATTCTGGAATAAACGACGTCATCATCATATGATGCGCCCAAACAAACATGCTAGTCTAGAAGGTACGAACAGGAACTTCTAGACTAATTACGATCAAAACATTCCGATCGCGGCCCCACTCGAACCCTCGGGAAGGCTAATACTGCGTTCACTCAAAGCATCCTACCCGAACCTTCGGGAAAGCTAATACTGCGTTTACTCAAAGCACTATACGGTCGAACTGACCTTGACACTAGACATTCTCAATACTAGCGGACGCACTGCCGCTTTAGTTAAAAGAGAGAGAAAAAAAAAACCAACTGATCCCAACAAGGTCAGCCGCTACTATTCTCGAATCATGAAGAACCGGAGCCGCGGTTCAGGACCGTATAGCAAAGAAAAGGGGGGGGGGCACTAGCCCAAATAAACAACAAGCATCACAAATGTTACAAGCACTTTCAGATAATTTAGATGCCGCCACAGTCAAATGTTCTGTGCTTAGGAACGGCACTGATTGTGTCACTAGTCATAAATCAATCCAAAGGCTTACAAGAGCAGATGAAAAAGGGGGCACATCGACGTGAAATTTATTTTGACCCTCTTATTTTGGTCAGAGATGACCAGGAGCATATTTATAGAATACCCGTGAAAACTTTTGTAGTTTTGAAAAATTGAATTAGTCAATCAGTCTTCACTTTCAGTGAGGGGAATGAGGTAGATCCTGTTGGGCACAATTCCAGTGATGAAGAGAAAGGGGGGGGGNGGGGGGGGGGATAAGGCAATGAGCAGTAGGGTGGTGGAATAAGAATCTAGGAACAAAAAAAACAACTAGACGCTAATATAGAGAGAGAGAGAGAGAGAGAGNGAGAGAGAGAGAGAGAGAGAGAAGGAGACAGAGAGAGAGCGAGAGTGAGAGAAGATAAGATGTTTTTGTCCCCTACCTTCTTGCTTTTTTTCCTTAGCAACTCAGGCTCTCACTTTATCTTATTGCTTCTGTTCCCCCTCTCTCTCTCTCTCTCTCTTTCTCTCTCAATCCCAAAGACATTGTAAATGTAACGTCTTTGCTTCACCCCTGTAACTGTGCCCACCCATCTATCCCCTCTCTCCCCTTCCCCATCTCGTAACTGTTGCTATGTTCAACATGGCATATCCATGCTAACTGCTATAGCCCTTTTCATTTTTCTCTTTGATCGCGGAGACCGGTTCCTTCTTTCCAAAGATTTCACAAGTATTCTCCAAATTATTCCCGTGGTCATCTCTGGCCAACATAAGAGTGTCAAACTATTTTCACGTCGATATGCCAGCTGTTTGACCGGCTTTTCGATGCATGTTGACTGATTTATGATTACCGGTAGTGATGTAACTAACACCGCCCCTAAGCGCAGAAAATACTGCCTGAGACAAAGCTGTCAATCAAATCCTATCCTGCTGTGCAACATCTTAACAACCTATGTGCCCCTCAGGCAAATGATAGAGAGTGTCAGAACTGTAGACCAGTGAGAGCTCATTAAACAATACAAGGGGAAAAACGGCACAGACAACCATACATAGGCTATGCATACAGTAATAAAGCGACTCACTCAGTGCTCAGACAGATGCTCCTTTTATCAAATATTTATCCTGCCTTCTCTAAGATTACAGCATTGCGATCAAAGTCGGGCACCTGTTCACAGTCTTCAACAAAAGACTTAATGATCATACATGTATGTGAAAAAAAGGCACAAAATTTAGCACCAAGGAAAGTTATTGCATGTCGATAATTCTCTTCGCACAACGACTACTAGCTTGCCTCTCGTTTTATGACGTCACGCCTTAGTCCCGCGCTGACGGGACGACCAGTTATGGCGGCCCGCGCGGTGTGAAAATCCCGACTTTCAAGCAGCATTTCTCGGAAGCGCTCGGGCGAAGGAAACGTGTAAGGGATTGAAAATTTATGAAAAAATATTGTGCATTTTTAAGGCTGTGAAGCAGATAGCTACCCCTGTTCCTTTACTTTTAATATAAGAAAAAGAATGTTATACTGTATTGCCTTTCCACCCGGTTACACTTGGCGACGTCGGCAGGATGTCTCATTAATTAAGCCTTGGGGAAGCAGTAACAAGAGCAGAGGGTTTTGTAACCCATAGGCAGAGACATTTATAAGACAAAGTGGGAGGTAGTACATGTATTATAAGAACTGAGATAAAATGAATGGCCTCAGGTTCATTGTGAACAGTATGCCGATGGAGTAGAGATATCATATAAGAATGACGTCCATACTCATCGAGAGATGTAAGTTGTCATGAGGACATGACATGGATAAGCAGGGGGGAGTGTGAGCAGTCGGAAAGTGTGTTAGGGTCACGGGTGAACACTAAGTTCGCACGTGAAAGTTAGGGACCGATTCAGGCAGTAGGTATTTAAGAACTAAATTGCTGTGAAGTTAGCCTCCCTGTAGTGTAGTGGTAACACGTTCAGACCTGCAAGCTGAGAGACCCTGGTTCGATCCCCGGTGTACCGTGATCAGATTACCCCCCTCAATTATTACCCCCCGGTAATCTGATACCGGTATCAAGCTACCCCCCGGTAATCTGATACCGGTATCAGATTACCGGGGGGGTAGTCTCATACCGGTATCAAGCTACCCCCCCTGGTATGAGATTACCCCCTCCCTTTTTTCTATTTATAACATTTATTTATTGCCTGAATACAAATTCAAGACAGCAACAGCACTTGCAACACCAACAACATCAACAGCAACAAGATATGATAATTTTTTGAGTCACTAAAAAGTATCCGTTTTGGTAGCGTTTTCGTCATATAAGACCCCCTCCCCCCATTTTTCCCTTTTTTTTTTTTACATCATCATACTTTTACCCTTTTATTCAAGTGCTACCGAGTTTATAGATGACGTTGTTCGGGTTTGATTCAGCTATATCCCCTTTCTCCCTCTAGCCATTTTTTTGGTTTTTTTTAAATTTGCTTTAATCTTTAATCTTTGCTGTTTTATATTCCTTTAAATATTTACCACAGATGATGTATGCAGAGTGTGAATGCAAGTACATTGAAGCTGTAGGCCTATTTGTTCCTGATTCAAATTCCTTTTAACATTTACACCAGTAATATGACTGAATCTTTTCATATAATATGTGTGCAAGGTGTCAATACAAGTATAATGAGGCTCAATTTTTAACAAGTTTAGTTGCTGATTCACATTCCTTTTTAACATTTACTCCAGTGAAATGCTTTTATCTGTTCATATGATGTATGCAAGGTGTCCATACAAGTAAATTGAGGCTGGATTTTTAGTACTTTAATTGCTGATTCATATTCCTTTCAAACAGTAATATGTTTGGGTCTTTTCATTTGATATGTGTGCAAGCTATTAATACAAACATATTGAAGCTGAATTTTTGATAATACGTTTTAGTTTTGATTCAATATTCTTTTTAAACATTTACCACAGTAATTTGCTTTGATCTTTTCTGTATACATGTAATGATGTGAAAAGTGGGCAATATATTTTCGATAAAATTTTAGTTTTAGTTATATTCATATTAAACATATTCAGTATTATTAGTTTGAATCCTTTTGTGTCTTACGTTGAATGCAAGTTATCAAGCGCTGGAATAGTGGGAGAAATTTTAGTAAAATATGTACAATTTAGCAACAAGGTGTCCACACTAGCGTTGTTTATTTTTTTTTCCAAAGAAAATAAAAGGTAAAGTAATACCAAATTAAAAGTAGCAATGCCAATCGTGCCCCAATTGTCCTGACGGAAATCGGCTTAGAAAACAAAATGGACCCCCACCCCCCTCATCAAAAGGGCCGAAAGTACAATACATCTATACCTTCTCATCCACCCCACACCCCACCCATTTCCCGAGACACCAATTTAAAGATGGCAACATCATACAATTGAACAAAAGCGCACATACACACAACCCAAAATTTAAAAAAAAAAAAGCGGACATAAAATGCGGCCACATTGATTATTTAACAAAACTGAAATGCACATGTCACCTTCATCACCCCACTCCCAGCTACACACACCCATTATTATATCTACATATTGTGACAGGGACTGCGAAAAGGAGTCTAGTGGTCAAAAATTTCGTTGAAATTTTAGGCTTACTCTATCGACTGCTTCGAGTGAACATCAGCTATCTTTACAAAGAAATAAGGTAGAGATAGCTGATATTCACTCCAACGACTGCTTGGAGTGAATATCAGCTAGATGAAGAAATAGAGAAGAGAAAGCTGATATATGATTAGAACAAACTGTCAGCCAAACCAACAATAACATAATCCTCAACTCTACCGATTTTAGAAGCAAAAAAATATGTCAATCCTGTCTTTTTAGCACGTGTGGGTGCGTGCAAAGAAAAGGTGTATAAAATAAGTAACTATATAAACACAAATAACAACTTTTTATAGGGGGGTAATATCATACCAGGGGGGGTAGCTTGATACCGGTCTCAGATTACCCCCCCCCCGGTAATCTTATACCGATATCAAATTACCGGGGGGTAACTTCATACCGGGGGTTATTCTATTCTTTTACACCGGCAAGAACCCATACTTTCTGACACCAAAGTTTGTCTGTGGGCCCTGGTGGTCGTAGTTGTGGGCGATCACGTGGGTAAGCGTGAGGGTAGATAAGGAGATGAGTTACGAGGACACAACAACGATGATGATGAAACGAAGCTCTTGCATCAACTGATGATCACGAGATTTATTGAACATCGATAAGTATTGATGGTACATGTATTATTGGTATCCAATACAAGAAAACAAGGACTGCAGACTTAAAACTGCTGTGACTGACGAGGTGATTCTAGGAAAAACAATTAAACGATCCTACACCTCTGAGGGTTGGCGCGAGTCTCTCTCCAAAAGAAACACATACTGTAATTATCCGATCCTACACCTCTGAGGGTTGGCGCGCGTCTCTCTCCAAAAGAAACACATACTGTAATTAACCGATCCTACACCTCTGAGGGTTGGCGCGCGTCTCTCTCCAGTCCAAAATTTGACCAAGCTCAAACAAAGACCAAAGACGGGCACCCAACCAACCAATCACAACTTGTTATGGTACACTCGCCAATCAGATTCCCCAAACCAATGCATAACCAATGCATAAATCAGATTTACCCCCAAAATAATGCATAACAATACATTTCAATTTTACTGACCAGTCAGTAGGTCAGCGCGGAAACGCGCATCTGGCCCTATTACATCAACAACTACGCCAGATGGCCACAGAACGAAAGGACGCCAGACTTCCTGACGCCGATGAACTGCGAGGCTGGGCACGAGTGACGAAGCTTGCAAGTTACGTCAACGGTCAACACAAAACATTGAAAACATATCGACGAGAAAGCGGGAGGGGGGGGGAATGGGGGCAACTCCTCAGAAGAGTTGAATTATAAAGTAACTCGTTAGTACCCCTTCCTTACTGGGGGTCGGGCTTTCATGTACAGTATTTCCCGAGATAGGTGCATGGGGGTAACCATGTGCGTAATAGTGACCTACATCCTTAAAGTTATACACTCACACTCTGTGAGGGGCCTAGTCCGCTCACACTAGGATGGTATGCAGTAACAAGACTAGATTAACTTATTAGACTAGCTTGGGTGGCATGCATACTAAAAGTTGTGAAGGGGAGGGGACTTTGTAAAATATGCTAACGTTGTTAATGATCTCATTCGGCTCTGTCACCCCCCCCCCCNCCCACCCGCCCGCTTTTCATTCACACTCGGCCATATAGATCCGTACATCTTTAATTAAGATTTCTTTAACTTTGCTGATTGATCACAATCAGTGGTCTAGAACTAGTTCTGATTCATTCATTGAACCTTCTATCTAAACTAGACTCTGAGCTAGAGGCACTGTCTTAGACATCTAATTTCTAAATTATAATGGCAACAGACAGAAATCATTGTAAATCTAGATCTAGTTTAAATGTATTTTTACCTCGCCTTCGAGGTTGATTCTACAAGTCACAAGATAGACGACTGCCTTCCTCATCTCCGCCTTCACTCGGGATTTGATAGAGAACAGTTTCAAACATTTAGTCCAATCTCAGGTTGTTAAAGGCTATATCAGTAATAACCTTCCAAGACCCAACAGTAATAATACAGCTAAATAAACATTTTTTTCTATACATAATAAGTAAACTGATATAATTGGATACACTGAGATGATAGCTGGCATTATATGGTATGTTGGTTCTGTGAGGAATTATGTTTCTATTATGGCATATTTTCATAATGTATGGGCACTCCGAATCCTGTGTGAAATATAGCACCATAGCTCTTATGGGGTGAAATAATGTATGTTTTTTAATATGTGTTAGAGGTGTAGGTATTGTCGATGGCATAAGCATGATTTATGGACTCTATGTACTTCAAAATCCTCGCATTGGTAATTTTTTGCAGCACCATTAGTGCTCTCTGAATAGAAACATACGCCTTTTCCACCATTGTTTACATTCTGACTTCCCGGATCACGTGACCAATCGCTGCGGTAGGGGGAGATTTAGAATGAGTCCATTATCTGCCTAAGCTCACATTCCTCCCCCTTAAAGGAAGACTGCACCGTCCTGCAGACCATATTAAATCATACGATACCATATTATTCCAATAAAACAGTCTTTCAAGTGTCTGTCATAATGATATAACGCCTAAGCTGGCCCCAGACAACCCACAGGGTTACATTATCCAAAGTCGAAATTGTTACAACCACTGCGCGCGTGGCGGCCATAAGTTTACGTCAAATACGTTCTTGCTACATGGCCAAACTGTCTAGCCAGTGCTCTGCGGACGGGTGATAGCATGTTGGTATGAATGTTTTAATTCCTCTGTGAACAGTAGATATACCAAACAAAATCATGCTGAGGCAATAAAACTGCAGAATACTTTTTCTGGCTTACACTATCAAACTTTACGCTTAAATTTTTTATACCAGAACCTTAATTAAAAGCTGAATGATACATTGTCGGATAGAGATGTTTGTAACTGCTGGAACGTAAATGACGTCAGCGTTTTTGCCGCAGGCTTCTGCTGATCGGGGAAGGGGAATAACTCTGGACGCAAGGGCCTAACCCGGTAACTCTAGCTCTCCTAATTGCGTCATATTACATACGCGCACGGTAACAGAACGATGCTCTTTCTTCGCAAAATTGACTCGGTGGGCACAATAGATAATTTTTAGAGAGAAAAAGTATGGAGAAACGGAAAATTATTTTTGATGTGCGCGTCTACTTTAATACTGAGTAGAGAATACTCTGCTATATGTTATCGAGAAACAATTGCACGCCGAGAAATGTACTGCATGGGCGGCCATGAGCAGCCAAGAAATCATCGGACCTTTTTTCTTTGAGGACAAGAACGGTGTCGTGCAGACGGTGAACTCAGCACGCTACCTGGAAGTGCTGAAGCGGTTTTGGGCTGCACTTGGACATTGGACGGAAACAACTCGACAGAAACACTTAGTGGTTTCAGCAGGACGGTGCCACTGCGCATACATCTACAATATCCCTGGCCTGGTTGAGGGAGAAGTTTTAGTGCGAGGATCCCATCATCAGCCGCAGATCAGACGTCAAGTGGGCACCACACTCTCCAGACTTAAAAACCCACTGGACTTCTTTCTGTGGGGTTTCCTGAAAGATAACGTATATCAGGGGTCCCCAGCATCAATTGAGGAACTGAAACAAAACATCGAGGATCAGATTAGAACGATCCATCCTGACACTTGCAAACGTGTATTCGTAAATTTCAAGCGCCATTTCAGTTGTGCGCCATGAGAAAAGGCAGGCATCTGGTATATGTCATACACGCAGCCTGAGAATTGTTTTTTTTTTAACGAATCTGTAACAGAATAAATTCCGACCCTCTACCTTTTCATCAATTTCAATTGTTATACCTTAAATTCATAAACAGCATGTTGCTTCTTTCAAATGTTGCAACCTCGACTGCGCGCATATTGTGTAACTTTATTTTCATGCTTTTTTTAACTTTAGGTTCCTTTCTATAATTTTTTATATCTTTTGCTGTTTTTCGTGTCTGTTGCCGAAACTTTGCAAGTTGATGCTCTATTGGCTTTTCTTGGTTTTAACAAAATTTTATAGGGTTTGCTTGAAAACTTTTCCTCATATGACAAAAACAGAGGGTCCCGTTGTTGTTGTTTTTTTTTTTTGTGACACCCTGTATTAGACTGATTTTAATTCACGATCTAAATTGCTTGTTAGAAGAAGAGGCAGTGTTTGTATTATTCCTTATTTGTGGTTGTTTTGTAGGTTAGCCTTGAATATTATGTGTGTAATGATTTCTCTTTGCAGAGTACGGACCGCATAGACACCGTTTTGTCTTGGAGGCATGTTTTTGCATTGCCGTTTTGTCTTGGGAATCATTTTGTGGACTATGATAAGTAACCATAATATATTCGATGTGGAAATGAAGTGTATCTCGACTTCTTGTATGGAGTGAACTATTTATTCCTGGTTAAGGTTACTTTGACTGAGGTTCTTGACTCCCTTTCTAACTCATACCCTAACTTAGGGACTTATTTACTATCCTTATCGCACCCCAAACAAGACGAGCCTATAACCTATCAGTTTCTACTATCCACTGAACATAGTCTGCTATCACACTCTTCGTTCTAAATTTTACCGGGACCTTGCCACCCGGTTACATAAGGTGCCAACAAAGGCTTCGACTCTGACCTGCTCTAAAATGAATTACTGTAATGTTTCAGTGCTTGCTAATGATCTTAAGAATGGGAAAATACCCATCCGAAACCTTTCAAAAAGCTGATCTCAAGAGTTAATATAATGAAATTGGGTAACCCTTGTCAACCCTCTGGTTCTGAAAGCAACATGCAACAATGAACTTTTCCTTTGTTATTAATTAATTTATATGTGTTTTTCTGTTCAAAGAAATATTTTCGAATTTACTCGACATGTCTTAATTGATTACTTGTCACCTTGTCCGAAAATAGCCAATTAACCCCCCCCCCCCCCCCCCCCNAAAAAAGCCAACCCGCCACGCCCACGGACAAAATTTTACCGCCAGGACTTAAAAAAGAACACCCACATTTGGCTAGAAAGTGGCCAACCTGGCAATATTGAACGCAGCATTGCCTTCGCTGCCAACTGCCAGTACCAGGCACATAGATCTACTTCTGAGAGTCAAATTTCATAATAGTACATGACACCATATAATATATTTACCATCGTATTACATTTTTGTGCATGACAGTAATAAAAAAAAGGCAATCGGTTCATATCAACTTCTAGTCGCGGGTCAACTATGGCCATCTCTGTTTCATAGAGTTTTTGTAAGTAATGCGTTGATTTAGAGAACAAGCCAAGCTGGCAATCTTCATGTGTAATTTGCATATTGTGCCCACGTGCTCATAGCTTACCGGTATGAGGTCACTTCTAAAATTAATCATGACGCATATAAAATAGTGCGCCAGAAAGTCCGCAATGTTCGCTTAGCTTCGTAATATGTCATGACTTTATACAGACGAATTACATGAATTAGCTATTTTTCATTCAAAATAAAATTCTTATTCTCCTGTTTATTTATGAAACATCAAAGCGTGCAGATATCATGGACTATTTTAACAAGCTAATCAGCATAAATTCATTCGCAGGCAATTTCTTCGGACTTCTTTCACGTGTAAAGGTGGTGGCTTGTGTTTGCTGACGAAAGGCGGTTATATTTACGAGACTACAATTACAATTGCAAGATCATAATGTCATATAAAGGCAGATTTGATTCAAGAGATAGGCGTGCTGGCGGGTAAGTATTGACGAAAATCGTGACTTTAATTCTGGTGGACTAGTCTAGTCTATCTAGAACGACTAGACTAGACTAGACTAGAGTCTAGTCTAGATCTTCTAGACTAGAGATAGTCTAGACTAGACTTCTAGATCATGACCGGATCCATTCAAGAGTTCAGTGTGTGAGTGATTATGAATTGGCCAGTGAAAAAGTTAGTCGGACTAGACTAGTCTAGATCTATCTAGTATCTAGACTCTAGTCTAGTCTAGATCTAGATCTAGTCTCCATCTAGACAAGTCTAGTCGTGGGAGGTGTGCGGCGGGGCTGACGAGACGGTCCATTATTGGCATTGGTATTTCAAATTCATAGCTTGGCATGGGCATGTCATCATTATTGAGGAAATTCATGCGCTTCAGTCAGACCCATAAGAGAAAATTCGCGAGGTCGTAGACAGATCCATTCCAGGATACAAGGCCAAGGAGGTCCGTCGCTGTCGGTATGGTAATCCAGCGCTGGAGGATAGATCTAGTCCTACAACAGACAAAGTTAAACCTATGATACCCTCTTTTAATCTAATAAAATAGTCTAGACTAGTCTTTCAAGTGTCTGGCAACGTGGGCTTTCCCTAACGACAGCATCGATTTAGTCGATATATTTTTGTTATAATAATATTAGTTATTCGATACTGGTTTTGATATCCCAATGTTGTGACTACTCCACAGTCCCTTGTAGGCGGGGCCAACTCGCGTGTTTTCATTGATCGATGGTAGCGGGTGAGAGTCCGGCTTTCTCTAACAACAACACCGATTTAATCGAAATATCAGTATAGTCCATGACCTGTCTATGACTAAATGAACTGTATCCTTATCATTGCGGTGCTGTCCTTCGACATAGCCGAGAGTTCAGTTCATTTAGTCTGACGCGTCCCCACGCCAGATGGCTTCGCAAGGACTGCACCTTGGTGCGGGTTGGAGAGCTCCCGTATTTCTCACTGTCTTATTATATTCAACTGACAGCACCGATGGTCAAATTTTTCTCTTTGGCTATAGATAGGCAAAATCTAGGGTGTTTGGGTCAGTCTGTGTTGTTCCGTGAGTATAATATAGAGACACTAGATCATGCAACGGGCGGCGTGCAATCGGCAAGTGCGATGAGAGAGGACTTGTGGGCAAGAGGGGGAGAGAGAGCTCTTGTATTTTCTACTGTCTTATTATACTCCACTGACAGCACCGATAGTCAAATTTTGTCTCTTTGGCTATCAGTAAAATCTAATGTGTTTGGCTGAATCGGTGTTGTTCCGTGAGTATAATATAGAGACACTAAATGAAACTGGCGGCGCGCGATTGGCAGTGCGATGAGAGGGGGCTCACATCTTCCACTGTCTTATAATACTCCACTGCAACACCGATAAGCAAAATTTGTCTTCTTTGCTATAGTCAAAACAGTGGGTTTTTCAACCAGCCGGTGCTGTGAGTTGAGTAATAGGGACTAAATGAATTTTTACAACAGGCCGGTGCTGAGAGTTGAGTATATAATATATATTATATAGAGAGACTAAATGAAGTGTTTCTCTCGAATCCCATAGTGTCTGAAAGAGAAAAGGGACCCCTTTTGGGGATAACAATAGGAAAAAGGGGCTTGGTTTGTTTTTGGGGGAAAGTNGGGGGGGGGGGGGGGGGGGGGGAGTTAAGGTAAAAATGCGTTGAAAGTACCAATGCCGTGAGTTAAGTGTATAGGGTTCTTCAGATCTTCCGCGTGAACCTCGGATTGCTCTAAGTCCGATAACCGCCTACGTCATCAGTCGGAGGGCACCTGGCGAGGCTAGGAGGTCAAAGTGCATATTCATGCATAACATTGGCCGAGGCTAGTGATCAGCTCTATGTGGAGCATGGAGAAAATGACGTTCCTGGCGCTAAAATTGTATTAATGACCAAAATCTACTTCATCAAACTGTTCTTCTGTAGGGTATCCCCACGGAATCAATGTAATCCGTAGATCTATATCACTATGCCGGCTTCTTCGATCGGGGAAGAGGGAAAGATCTGTGTAATCTTAGCATCAGAAGCTGGAACCCATGATCAGACCTACCTACTACCTTATTATAAAAAATTTTGTAATTATCATTTCATTAAATAAAGTTTTTGTATCAAATGCCCCTTGGTGCATGAAAAAAGTATATGTTATAATTATCAAGGACTTAAGAATTCACGCATATGATTTCATACTTAGTAAAGAGGTATACTATTGATATATATATTTTTTTAATAACTTGATATCTTGGCTTCCGCTTCCTCTTCTCCCACATGCAGCTGATTAATATGTAATACTGAAACTAACAGACGTTATAAAACATATTCCCTGAGAGTAAATAAAGATTGATTTATCTCCCCATGTGAACATGTAGAGGAACCTCGATATTAAATGTTGATTCATTTAATAAGTGTAACTTACCTTGATATTAAGATTGAATTTCACGTGCACGGACTCATTATCATTCTATCATTTAATTAAGGAGGCACGTATTAACAAGTATATCAAGTATACCTCAATAATAAGTACACCAAGGGCATGTTTTATATGGGATTTTATTGTAATATGTATGGGCAAGATTAGGCAAGAACATCCGACATAACTATTGAAGTTTTCCCCAACTCATTTGCTCGTTCACTGATATTGCGCTGCATTGCACAGAATAACTACTAGCTGCTGCAACCATCAATCATAGACTTGATATTTTTTTGTTTGGTTAGCAGGAATTCTGTCAAAAAGTTCTTGACTGCGCAGCACCATTATCAAAAAGTTCTTGACTGCATGGTCTTAAATTAGTAGTATTTCGGAAATTTCTAAAGTTTCGGAAAAAGGAGATAAAAATACTCTCTCCAGATCTTGACAATGTTATTTCCTATGTTCAAGTGGCAAGTACTCTAAGCGCATTGCTTGTTCCGAGGCATTGGTTGAACAAACTTCTAGGTTACGTCTAGCAGCCTAATCAGTAATACTAGCAGTAGTAATAGTCAACATCGAAGGCAGCACGAATCTGACCTTTCACCCATGAATGAAGGTAACAGTCAGCCGCCGGTTCAGACGACGCGGCTAAAAATAGATCGCTTGGGGGACTCTGTTTCAGCGAGCAGCGTTCTGAAGCACCCTATTATAGGCTCATTCCACCAGTATTGTTTACCTTTTATAACATTAGCACTGAGATCAAAAGTTGAGGTTTACTGGATGACAATGGGATAAAGCTTAAAGGTACACACCATTACCTGATGTATAGCCCAGAAAGTCCCAGATCTCAGTTATTTGTATTTGCTTTGTAATTGATGTCCAATTAGCAACAGGTAACATTGTGAGGAATGTTATCAGGACATATGTTATAGGCATATAAAAGTTTGAAAAATGATAAAAATATGAGATGTTATTAATACATTCAATGAGAGAAAGGAAGAAAGCAAAACTCATTATTTTATTAAACATTTATTTGTTCAAGGTTATTAAGACATTGAACTGTTCGGAATGTTACAGGACAAACACCATGTAAAATCATGAATACAAAAACTTATGTTTAGATAAGAAAACAAAGTACAAAACAAATCACAATGGTACTCTGAATAATTTTAGCAACAATAATTTATGTGCTACCACATGAAAGCATGGTTGTCAATGCTGAGAATTATATTGATACTTCATTATTTATTGTGAGGAATGTTACCCGACAAACAATAATTCATAAAAGTTCATCGGTAATAATAAAAATAACTTAAAAACAAAGGTTGGTTTAGTCACAATGTTCAGCTGAAATTTGTACAGTTATGGAGACTAATTCTGATTTAAAGAAGAAAAAAGAGGATTGATTTTTGACATTAAATAAAAACTTGTAGCGCCATTTTGCAACAAGAGACAGTGGCATGAAGACTCTGCAGATGTCGTAAATGGGAACTAGGGCAATGCCATTAAATTCTGGCCACACATAGACTTCTCCTCCCAGACACTTCATAAATCGGATGCGACCTCCCCTTGAAGCATGTTTTCCACCTTAGAAAGGATTTTAAAAAGAAAAATATGTGATTATCATTCCAAACATTGAAAACCCATCACTGCCCCCCTTCCCGCAACCACCATCATTACTACAGTATTACTATTACTGTCTTTGTCACTGATTATTGCCTTAGTCTTTACTCTTGTCCTGCTCCATGTCCCGCGCCAACACAGCCTACGCAACAAGGGTTAATATAGTAGTTGCCTTTTATAAGAATGGACTCTGTTGGCAATGTTCACTTTCACTTTTGATTCCATTCTCCAGAATTGTTCTTGTGGTGGCTATTGTACTCATCATCAAATTGCAAGTGTTATTGATGTTACATGTATTATAGTGTTAATAATAAATAAAAGGCAACTGCTCATTACTTTAAAAGCATAATACTCATCAAAATTTTAATAAAGTTATGAACATTTTACAACTAAATTCACTTAAATCAGTCATGCTAAGACATAATTTTATTGCTTTGTGTTAAGAATGTTTCACATCAGTTGGTCAATAGTTTGTCCATGTAACATTCCTTCCACAAGTATATTTACTATTCAAACAGAAAAGCTAATTATTAAAATGTCAACAGTAAAAGTAGAAAACTTGTTGTTCATATCTAGCAAAGAATAAATGTTCACTGGTTATGATATGTAACCAAGTATTGCTTTAAAATTGATTTAAGACAAAGGAATGATACTCTGACAAACAGTTAACAGCATACATGTAACATTCCCTGCAATGCAAGGCAAAAACGGTCTTTTTTTTTTATTATAAAGAACAGCCATTCGTTCTGCAATTTCAATTCTTTTATGAAAAAGAAAGATGATAAATTTCACATTAGATCCATTACAGATCTCTTATGATTCTTTTTGTTCCGAGGAACCAAGTGAAGAATGTTACATGTGGACGAACAAATGGGGTTCGTCTGCTTTCATATTCAACCAACGCTAGTATCACCACTTGACAATCGAGGTTACACGAGACCAACACACGGCTTAGGCCGTTACTCTATCGATAATACAGTATTTAATAACCCAAAAAGATCGATTATAGATTGAACAAATTGAAAAAAGTTTAAAATATACGTCTGTTTGTGGTGAGTATCGTTACCTTTGTCAAACATGGTGAGAAACGTTACATCGGGATTTTTTGAGGACGAACACTGGGTCTCCTCATGATGCCGGCACTGTCATATTGGAAATCATCATGTGCTTCGCGGAAACGAAACTAGGTGTCTCGGGGAAATCCAGACATGAATGTAGGTAACAAAAATATGAAACGAACTGTAAATGAAGGGACTTGTAAGGAACATTACGAAATGGACGAACATAGTCAATTCAGGACCAGATTGAAAATATTGATTTTTGCTAAAACCAGTGCGGAATAGACGTTATCCGGAAATCCGATTGCGGGAGTTAATTCCTGAAAGTTAACACTTAAAGGAGTTATGTCCCCTTTAATGGACCCACTCGACAATACCCCGAGTTGTACACAATGTGAGGAAAGCGTGTTGCAGAAAGGGTACCTAGCGCATAGACAGACTGGTGAACGTGACATACGGACCTGTTTATACAATTTTACACGCCATTAACTTATTGACCGCTCGG